>JAJIBD010035785.1:0-12705 GCA_021461705.1 Cryptotis parvus
GGGACTTGGCATGACTCCTCCCCGTTTCCAGGAAGAGGAGTGAAGGCAAGAGGAAGGTGGCCTGATTTATGCGGTCAGGGTGAGTGGGTGACAGAGGGTGGTGGGCACCCAGCTCTCTGGGGCTGAGATGACCATTTGAAGACAGTGTCTTCGGGGCAGAGGGAGCTCAGTGGACTGAGATCAGGTCCACAGGGGGCAGCTTCTCCTGGCCCCCACTTGGTCCCCTGAGCACAGCCAGGCGTGATCCCCAGGAACGGAACTGAGTTCCCACACTGCCAGATGTGACTCCCAAACTGAACAATTTGGGACTGTTTTGGGCCTGCCTGCAGCTCAGCAGGTCACTTGCCTTGCAATTGTGAGGCCTTGGGTTTGATCTCCGGCAGGAAAAAGAAATTCCAAGAATGTTAAGACTGCTTCGAGGGTCTGAGACCAGACAGTTGCCCCCTGTCTGGGGCTTCCTCTGTTTTTACACCACCGTTTTGCATCCTTCTGTCCTGGGCAGAGCTGGCACAGAGTAGCTGTGAATGATGGCCAGCTCAGCTTGATGCCTGTTTGGGCCCTGGGTGCGGCTCCCACCCCTAATGCTCACAGAGCTCTGGCCTCGCCTGGCCCCTGGCTTCCCTAGTGGAGGGGGAAGGACTCAGGGGGTGTTACTCCCCTACCCTCTTGGGGCCTTGGAGCCTGTCCCTTAACCTCTTTGTGGTCCAGTTTTGGGCAGAGAGCTCTGCCGTGTGCTGTGTGGTTCGAGGTGTCAGGGGCGGCCCTCCATTCCAGTGGGGAGGCAGGGGGTGGTCTCTGCCCTGCTCTCCCTTGCCTCCCTTGGGTTAAGGAAAGGCGCACTGGACAGGAGAGGGCAGGGTCAGGCCCCCAGTGGAGCGGGAGGCCCTGAGTGGTTGCAGGAGTGGGCTGGTGGGGCTGGATCAGGGGGCAGGGGGCAGTAAGGCCCATAGCACCGCATGGTGCTTAGGAAGTGGGTGTTCCTGAGCTTCCACCCCAGGGTGAGGATGGCCATGCTTAGTTCTCCCTCAAGCTCAGGAGTTACTCCTAGCTGTGCACTCGGTGCTATTCGGGAGCCTGTGGGAGCTGGGGAACAAAGCGGAGTTGGCCACATCCAAGGAAGGATCCTCCACCTTGTAGTCTCCAGCCCTGCATGTGGCTCTTTTGGTCTGTTTTTGTGTTTTGGGTCATACTGGGGATTCTCAGGAATCACTCCTGGGTGGTACTTGGGGACCAAATGGAATGTCGGGTCACCACTATAAGGCAAATGCCCACCCTGCTGTGCTGTTGCTTTGGCCCCCTCTAGCACATGTTTTGGGGTAGCGTGTGTCTGTGAGTTGTCCATTGTTTATTTTGGGCCTGTTATCATTTAGGTGGGATTTCCAGGGAGGCATGCAGGCGTGTCTAGAGCCCACTACACTGAGCTTGCCATAGCCCCGGGATCAGCAGGGTCTTAACTCTGAGTTGACTCCCGATCGTTGCTGTTCATGGCCACAGCTCATCCTCAAGTGTGCACGAAATGTCTCTCTGTGGGGCTTTCAGACACGGGCAGAGCTCCTACTTGCTCTCCCTGTGCCCAGCCGCTCATGAGGTGCCCGGGAGGCATGGCGGGTTCTAGCCGTGGCCTGCCACCCTAGCAGAGCCTCACAACAAACCAGACGAACCCCCGACTCCATGGGGGGCTGCTGATTTCCACATCCAGACTTCTTTCTAGTCACAACTCCACCCAGCAGACCGGACTATCACAGCCCAGCTCCGCGCGGATGCTAGCGTCCGCGCGGTTCATCAATAATTGCTTTATTTAGAGGTGACTACAAGAGTATGCCACCCTGGGGCGGAGCGATAGCCCAGAGGGTAGGGCGTTGCCTTTACACGCGGCTGGCCCATGCCGGCCTGGGTTTGATCCCCGGCATCCCATATGGTCCCCCTGAGCACCACCAGGAGTGATTCCTGAGTGCAGAGTCAGGAGTAACCCCTGAGCATTGCTGGGTGTGACCCCAAAAAAGCAAAAAATAAATAAATAAATAAATAAAAAGAGTATGCCACCTGCATGGCAAGCCTGGCAAGCTGCTCATGTTGTATTTGATATGCCGAATACCAGTAACATTTATATTAGGTCTTTCCCATGACCTAATATAATGGCTTGAGGCTCTTTATGTTCCTGGAGCAAGCGGATGCCTTTTGCCTACTAGCATGAGACAGGACATATGGAGATATTACTGGTGCCCGCACTAGCAAATAGATGATCAATGGGAAGATAGTGATAGTGATAGTGGGTCTTTCCAGTGACCTGATCTGTTGTGTCTTTTCCCCCCCACCCCTGTCCATTTGATTTTTTTTTTAATTATTGCTATTACTTTTTGGGTCACACCCGGTGATGCTCAGGGTTACTCCTGGTGGTTCTTGGGGGAACCATGTGGGATGCTGGGAATCAAACTCAGGTCGGTCACATGCAAGGCACAGGCCCTACCTGCTGGACTGTTGCTCCAGCCCCCCCCCTTGTCTATTTGAGATCCATGTGTTTGGGGAGGGTGGATGGCGAGGCTATCACTCTTGGGGCAGAGGAGCACCTTGCGGCTTGTGAGGGTCAGGTCGGACAGCTGAGGTGCAGGGAGGGCTTTCCCTTTGGCAGGTTGGACTCTAGACTTCCAAAGTGGCTGTGCTGTTCCCTCCTGCTGGGGGCTTCTGGAGCCATCCAGGGGGCCCATAGCTGCCTCTGGTGTGGTTCGGGAACACTTCCTGTTTGTTCAGTGAAGGGAAGCAGATTTCGGGGTGGGGAGGCTGTTTCTTTTCTGAATGGGGGTGGTAGATTAGTTGAGTACCTCTGGGCTCCCCGCTGCCTCACTGCAGCCCCCCCGCCCCCTTTCCTGCCTGCACCCCGAGGTACGAGCCCCAGTGTGTGGCTGAGAGCGGGAAGGCTATTTAAATCTTCATTCAAAGCAAAAGTAAAAATTCAGTTCCTCCGTGGCTCTGGCCTCTGCCGCCACATTGCCATCGTGACAGAAAGTTCTCACAGGGCCGCAGCGTCTGCACGTGGCTGTGGAAGTCGTGGGTGGGCAGGGCAGCCTGAGGAGCAAGGTGAGCTGGCTTTGATTCTTGGGAGCAGGGAGGGCCCGAGGCTCGGCTCAGGTGGCTCACTGGGGTGTCCTCATCTGGAAACTGGACATGCTCGTGGTTTCCAGTGACCGGCGCCGTGGGAGTGGCCAGCCAGCACACAGGGCTCCCCTCCTGGGCATGGTTGCAGAAGTCGCCCGCAGCCCTGGTGATGGGTCCTAGCTGTGCCTGTCCACTGCGCCCACCTCTTCACGCGTGCCCTGGCCTGCCCCTTGGTGTGGAATGCCCATCCTGTGCTTTTTTTGTTGTTTTTACTTTTTGGATCACACCAGCAATGCTCAGGGGTTGCTCTTGGCTTTACACTTAGGAGTTACTCCCGGCGGTCCCTGGGGACCATATGGGATGCCAGGGATTGAACCTAGGTTGTCAGGTGTCCTACCTGCTGTGCTGTCGCTCCGGCCCCATCCTGTGGTGTTTTTATTTATTTATTTATTTATTTATTTATCTATTTATTTATCTATTTATTTATTTATTTATTTATGGCTGGATCCCCTGTTACACCGAGGATTGAAGCCGAACAGCACGACAAGCTGCCGCTTCACCCAAAGGTGATGCCTTTCCTCTGTTCCTTTGTGGACAGCTCAGTGGGTCACCGGCAACAGGCCCAATGAGTGCTTTTAAAGGGGTCATCCTGTGTTTGTTGACTGGCTTTTAGATTGGAAGCCCTTGGCCCCTTTACCGTGCAGCTGTCTTCTCCGGGTGCTGCACCTCAGTCCATCTACTCCAGATGACCCACTCGAGTTGCCTGTCTGTCAGCTCGCGGAGGGCAAGGTTCTGGCTGTCCCTCAGCCTGTGAGTGAGCAAATGCAGGAATCTCCGCGCAGACCACTGGGCTCACAAGGGGCTTTTGTGTGCCACACCCTCCCCGGACTGATTAAAGCTCCAGGCTGGGCCTGAGTGCCCAGGGGACTATTTGCACCATGCCCCTAGGCGGGCTCAGCTCCCAAGTGCAGAGCCAAGTGGTGCCTAAACACTGCTATGTGTGGCCCCAAAACCAAATAAAAAAGTAGTATGTCTTTAGGCCACATCCAGTAGCTCAGGGGTTACTTCTGGCTCTTGTTGAGGGATTGTGCCTGGCTGCGACCAGGGAACCATGACAGGGACCTGGGTTAGGTATGCTGCGCATACAAGGCAGACACCGACCGTCTCTCCGTACTGTCTATTGCCCCGGCCGTGCCTCTCCAGTTTTTTAAAATTAAACAATAAACAGACCCTGGGCCTGTGCTGTGTTGGTTGGCATTGGGGACATTGGAGTAGATTCTTTTCCTGTCTGTGGAGCCCTCATGTCCTCAAGGGGGCACCATTGTCAGAAATAGAGGTGAATGCTGTCAGGAACAGCCAAACTGAGCTGCAAGGTCTTGTGACTCAAGGCCAGCTCCTGTGAAAATGAAGATTTGCACAAAAGGGTGCCCAGAGTGCGGGGTGGAAGGACCAGCTATGCAAAGGCCCTGTGGCCACAAAGTGAAGAAGGGACCTTTAGGGACTGGAAGACGGGGCCAGAGGGGACCAACATGAAGCTGGAGAATAGTCAGGGGCCAAGCCCAGGTGGGTCCTATGGCCACTGTTTAAAGTCTGGACTCGGGCCAGAGCAGCTTGGTGGCTGGAGCACATGGTTGGTCAGCAGAGTCCAGACAGGTTCCTTCCCCAGTGCTGCTCAGTTGTGGTCCAGGAAACAAAAAATCAAGACAGAAAACTTGGGGGGTGGGGGACCTAAAGAGACAGTACTGCAGGGAAGGCACTTGATTTGCACACAGCCAGCCCAGGGTCTGTCCTGGCACCCCATATAGTCCCCTGTGTCCTGCCAGAAGTGATCCCTGAGTTCAGAGCCAGGAGTAAGGTCTATGCATACCTACTTAGAGCCCCCAAGCAGACAAAGCAAAAAGCCCCCAACAAGAACCTACAACCAGGCTTGGACATGCTACTTGAGTATGGGAGGGGCTGGGTCAGTCGGGCTCGGAGTGGGGTACACTTGGCCTCTTTGGGACCTGAGACCAGGCCACCCCAAATCTGGGATGGGGTTTCAGTGGGGCGCTAAGGCCCTGGGGCAGCGAGAGGGAGAAGTGTGTTGGAGGGAATCTGTTCATTGGTTCCCCGCTTGGTGTCCCAGTTTCCTGCAGTCCACCCACGAGTCCAGCCTCGCTCGAGGCCCACCTGCTGCAGTAGGCAGATGGGGCGGCGGCTGGGAGAGAGCAAAGTGTCCAGAGCTGCTCTCACCCAGGAGGCGGAATCGGTAAGAATCCGCATTCCAGAAATACATCACGGAGGCAGTGACGGTCCCCAGTTTTCACCCACCAGAGAAATAACAGCACCTTCATGGGTGAGGAGTCACTGCTGTATCAGGCTCTGTTCAGAGGATCTGGGGACTGCGTCACTAGCGCGTGTGTCTTGGTTTCCTTGTTGTTGGGGAGTGCCTCCCAGCAGCTCTAGAGAGCCCAGGGCTGTGTGAGCTGTGGGGCACACCTCCACGCCAGGACCTGGCCCTGGGGCCTGGCACTTGCACCCCTGCCCTTTGAACTAGCTCCCAGGCGTGGTTTGTGTTTTTCTTGCTTCTCCCACATAGCCACATCCCTGGCTGGGGAGAACTCATTCACTCTCCACAGTGGCCTTGGAGTGATGAGCAGTGATTCTCTCTTGAACAATTTGTTTTTACTCAGGATTTCTTGCCCACAGACTACGTGGCAGAAGGTACACAGATATTCAGATACGTTCAGATTCTCCACCCCACCCCACCCCAAGATGCCGTCCTCTGTGTTGATGAACTTTTTTTTTTTTTTTTGCTTTGGGTCACACTCAGCGATGCTGAGGGGTTCCCTCCTGGCTCTGCACTCAGGAATTACTCCTGGCGGTGCTCGGGGAACCATATGGGATGCCGGGGATTAAACTCAGGTTGGCTGCTGCAAGGCAAATGCCCTCCCCCCTGTACTGTTGCTCTGGCCCCCTGCATTGATTATTGCTTACTACCAGGATGAGGAAACTGAGGCAGAGGCCTTGCCCAAATAACTCAGCAGCAGGTACGGTTGGGCACATCGGTTTCTGGGCCTGCCTGGACTCCCTCATCTGTTTTTCTGCCTTTCATGGATCCTTCTGTCTGTGAGAGGCATTGTTGCCTGCCTCCCTGTTCCCGGGCCCGAGGAGGATGCTGGGGTGTGTGTGCGGGAACTGAGTGG
Organism: Cryptotis parvus; assembly: GCA_021461705.1. NCBI lineage: Eukaryota > Metazoa > Chordata > Mammalia > Eulipotyphla > Soricidae > Cryptotis > Cryptotis parvus. The sequence goes on from JAJIBD010035785.1 coordinate 6,279, forward strand.
CTCAGTTCATCCCCATCAGTGCTCAGGCAGTGAAGGGCCTTTCTCTGTGGTGAGTGCGGAGGGCGGCTCTGCCGTGGCTGCGCCTTTGTGCTCTCGTGTGCAGGTTAGACGCTTCCCCGTGCATGAGTCCCCAGCCCCCACTCCTCCAGGGCACCCGCCATTCCAGTGGCTGGGGAGGCCGTGCAGGTTGAGGGGGAAGCCACGCTGCCTGGGGCCCATCCAAGCTTCCTGTTTCCTGGTCAGGCGAGTGCGGCCGGTCTTTTCACTCCTAGCCTCAGTTTCTTTGTTAAAATGGCGCGTGCATGGGCCTGCCTCCTGGGGCTGACGGGAGGCTCGGGCCACTCTCAGGTGTTCTCAGCATGTGGCCAGGCCCTGCAGACCTCGTGGGCCCATTAGCGTAGGCTCGATCCCTTTGGGGGCGTTTAGGTTGTTTCCAGCATTTTCCTGTTTAACACGAATATTCTCAGAACAGCCCTTCTCAGTAGGGGTGACTTTGCTCTCCAGGGGACACTTTGTAATATCTGAGGACATGCTTGGGAGACATCACAAGGGTAAGGTGCTGTTGAGCAGTTAAACACGCTGCCTTGCTCAGGGCAGCCCGCGCGCCCGCATGTGCCTCCCCTGGGGAGGAGCATTTTCCGCTTCGTCAGAGCTTGGGACCAGGTCAGAGCTGTGAGTGGCCATGAAGACCTTGTTTCCTTCTTCCTGCCCTCTCCCACCCTTGTCTGGCCTCTGAGCAGCTCCTCGGAGCGGTAGGGGAGACGGAGGGAGACGGAGCAGGTAGGGGGGAGACGCAGAGTAGAACCGAGGTGTAGGCTCCCGGGGTCCTCTCCCCTGGGACGGCCGCCACCGCACTGCTCCCGCTCCCGGCAGGACAGTGCCTCTGCCATGCCTCTCGCCTCCTGGTCCCGTTTGTGTGTGTGGCACATCACTCTGACTGAGTGATCCCTCAGTCAGAGCCAGGTAGAATCCCTGAGCATGGCTGGGTGTGGCCTGAAAACAACAGCCTTAGGAGGTACAGGGAACATGCTAACTGAGGCACCAAGAGCCATAGAGCAGTGGGGAGGGCATCTGGGCACTTAACCTCACATGTGGCTGACCCTGGCATCCCATATGGTCCCCCCAAGCCAGCCAGGCGTCGTCCCTGACCACAGAAAAGAAATAAATAACATGCAAGCAGGGACTGAAAAGGGAGAGTGGGCCCTTAGGTGTGTTGCCCATTGTGGGGGGGGGCCAGCGAGAGCAAGGGCTTGAGGTTGGGGTTGTTCCCACGTGGCCGAGCAGCTGCAGCAGACAGGCACCCTGAAACAGTATTGGGAGCAACTGAGAGAACAGTGCAGCCCCTCACAGGCTCCTGAGGCCGCTTACCTGTAAGAAGGGGCTTGGGGTCACCCATCTGTGCTCAAGGGGTTCTCCTGGCTCTGTCATCATGGGTCACCCAAGCGGTGTCGGGAACCAAGCTGGGGCCAGACACATGCAAGGCAAGTGCCAAACCCGCATGCTCTTTCCTCCCCGGGGCTTCTTTAATGACGTCAGGGCCTAGGGAGGGTTTGATCTGAGGAGGGTGCTGGCTCCCTGGTCACAGCCCAATGGAGCCTCAGTGAGGGCATAAGTGCTAGAGCTGCCCCATTACAGAGCCGAGAAATCGGGGCTGGGGGTGGCCTTTCCTAGGACCTGCTCCCTTTCTAGGAAGCTGGTTTGTTGGTCTGCAGTAACTGGGTGCTGGGGCCCTGACCCCAGCACTGGGGAGGGGGTACATCCTTTATGAAATGAAGACCCCCCCAAGTCAGAGGAAACGATCACAGGATATGTAAAATAACCTATGAAGCCTCTGCTAAAACAGTTGGGTAAGTCAGTGCTGCTCCATGTGTTCAGCCATTAGAGTAAAAACACACCCCAGGGCCAGAGAGAGAGTACAGGGTAGAAGGCACTTGCCTTGCATCCCGCTGCCCCTGGCTCAAGCCTGTGGTACCACCAGTACCACCAAGGGTCACTTTTTTTTTCTTTTTTGGGCTACCTAGCAATGTTCAGGGATTACTCCTGGCTCTGCACTCAGGAATTACTCCTGGCAGTGCTTGGGGGACCATATGGAATTCCCGGGAATTGAACCCGGCCCTACATGCTGAACTATTGCTACCGCCTCACAGGTCACTTCTGAGCTTAGAACCAGGAGTGATACCTGAGCACCCCAGGGTGTGGCTTCCAAACCAGACCACCACAGGAAACTTGAGATGACTCAGGAGGGCTGGAGCACAGGTAGAGCGTGCAGGAGCCCTGGGGGTCCCTAAGGACACAGTGCAGTGAGGAGTGCCCTCACCCCAGCAGAGCCTCACCGGCCAGTCAGTCTGCCCTCCGGAGCGCCTCGCGCACTGCTCACCTGCCCTCTGCCCTGCGCTTTTTAGAGCAGGACGCTCATTTCCATTCCCTCTCTGTGGAGTTACGTGGATCCACAACTCGGGCAGGCAGGGAATCCTCTCCAGGCTGAGGTCTCGGCGTACTGCCTGCTCCCTCCTGGGCCACGGCTCCCCTCAGCAGGGACCCAGCCCCGATGGGAACAGACAGCGCCACTGGCCTTCAGCCTCGTGGCCCCCAGCTGGAGTGCTTGGTTTGGGATTCACATTCAGGCCCTGGGTCCTTTGGTCATTGGTGGACTTCCTTTCTTGAGGGGCCAATTCGGACAGGCCTGTCTGGGCCAGGGAGGGGGTCTGGAAGCCCGAGTCCCATTTCCAGCCTCGCCTGTGTCTTCACTCTCAGCCTTATGCGCGCCTCGGTGTAGCCACCTGACACAGCTCAGTGCGTATCCCTGCCCGTGCGGCGTGTGCTGGGCACTGAACCAGGGGCTGGCCACGGGCAAGGCAAGATCCTAACCCGGTTCTGTTTCAGCCACTCAGATGCTTTTTTCCTTTTTCCCTTTTTACTTTTGGGTCACATCTGGGGAAACTCAGGGGTTGCTCCTGGCTCTTCACTCAGGAATTACTCCTGGCGGTGCTCGGAGGACCATGTGGGATGCCAGGGATCGAACCCGGGTCTACTGCGTGCAAGGCAATGCCCTCCCCATTGTGCTGTAGCTCCGGCCCCGGATGCTTTTTTAAAATAGTTTTGTTTGGCATAAAATGCAGAAAAGTGTTCTGGTGAGCTCATGCTGTAGAGTGCGGTGTGCCTTACCGCTGCAGAGTGGGCCTGAGATGGCAGCAGGCTCTGCCTCCTGGCCTGCACATTTCCCTACGAAACTGTGGGAGAAAGCGGCCCTGCCCCCGTCCGGCAAGCGCCGGTTGACGGTGTAGCTTTGTTCCCACCGCACCCCTGTGCTGCTGAGCCGGGCTCCAGGACTCTGCTGAACAAAGTTGCCCTGGTTGGTCTATCCAGTTCTCCCAGGGATGGGTTCCTGGTCCGTGTGCAGGCCCAGGGTCGTGAGCACTGTGCGGAGAACACTTGGTAAACGTTTCTGCCGGGGTGCCCTGGATTGTGGGCCGCAGGGCCCTCCGTTGAGTCTGCGTTGTTTTGCCAGATAATTCCTGTCACCGCTGCCCCAGTTCGTGTTCCCACCAGTAGCTATTCTTCCCTGTCTTTGTCAACACTTGTCATTGGCCATTAAAAGGACTTGAGCCGTGTCCGGTGGGTGGTTTTAATCTGTCCCTTCCCTGGAACTAATGAGATTGTGTGTTCTTGGGGTGCGTGGGTGCCCTTGCTCTTTTCACCTTGCCTCCCCAGTGGCATGGCTGCAGCTCTCCCCGGCCTCAGGAAGCAGCACTGACGTGAGGAGGCCCAGGGCCGCGCTCCTGCAGCCTGGGCAGGCCCCTGCGCGCTTTCACCTGCTTTCAGAGCAGGGCTGTGCCCTCCTGCTGGGCGTCCCCAGCAACGGCTCCCCGCCAGCAGCCGTCCTCTCTTGGCCGTGGAGCCCACATTTCATCACTGCACGCTGCGTCACAGACACCTCAGCCGAGGCGCCACCCTCAGTGGGAGGACAGGCACGCAGGAGCCAGGCGGGACACAGGGAACCTGGCAGTGCCTCCCCCTGTGCTCTTGCTGGCTTCTGAGCTGTGGAAGTGAGAATGCAAGAGGGGGCTCTGGGGTCGAGCAGCAACCTTGGCCGCGAGACCCAAGGTAAACGCTTCCCCCTGCTGGCCCTGCCCTGCCCAACAGCACTGTCATGGGGAGTTCAGGGGGCGACACTGGGGTGCTCTGGCACTCTGCTCAAGGCCACACAGCTGGCATGGGCTTACAGCCCTGTGCTGCCCTCTCTGATCCTGCAGCCACACTGGTGGGCATTCATGGGGAGGCCAGACCCACGCCACATGCTGTGAAATCACCAGAGCCCAGAGAGACCAGGTTCCTGGGCTGTCTGGGAGGGAGAGTTCAGATTGGACGCCAGGTCCTGGGTCTTTTCTTTTGAAACCTCTGAACTCTGAGGCTACTAGTCCATCCTAGCCCCAGACTAGTGGCACCGAGCTGGTACCAGCGGCAGCACGGCGGCATCCAGCTGGCTTGGGGAGAAATTCCTCCCTGTCCACCATGAGTGATCAGACCTCAGCCCCGCCCCAGGCTTCCATCCAGTGGCTGCACTGCCCAAGGTCCTTGCCACCCCCAGGCTGCGCACGTGCCCTGTACTGCCATGTTTGCGCAGCACGCCTGCCTGGCACGCTGCTCCCTCACAGCGTGGCTGGCACGGGCACCCCCTTTTCGTTCTCCTTCCCCCATGTCGCTTTGCCTTCCTGGTGCCTCTGCATCTCCAGCCTCATGTGTATTTGTGTGTTGTCTGGCGTGCCACGCTAGAGGGGGCTTCCAGACCCCCCGTGGCTCTCTCTTTGTCTCCCCCTGCCTGTTGGGAGCCTAGCACCCCTCCAGAGCAGATGGAGGCGTGCGGAGAGCCCAAGGCATTTCTGTGGCGCTGTCGGCTCCTGGGATCTGTGGGCTCATTCCGTGTTCTCAGAAGTCTAGGTGTTGTGCAGCTCGGGGGCAGGAATGGGCCAAGGAGGACTCAGTGTCGCCTGTGTGGCCTCTGGTGGGGAGAGATTTCTGGGGGTGGCTCTGCTGAGGTCCCAGGAGGGGAGAAGGCACCGAGCACAGAGGGGGCCTGGTAGAGAAGGGGCATGGGAGGTGGCCAGTGCCAGGTGTGGGCATTTTCAGGGGTGCGAGCACTAGCTTTTGCTGAGGACTTCAGGCAGGTGTCTGGTGACTTAGGAGGTCTGACCAGGGAGGGGCAGCGTCCCGGTTAGACGGTCTGGGGGGTGAGAGCCCAGGGAGGTCAGAGTAGGGTGCACCAGAGGCATCAGAGGAAGCTGAGAGGTTGCAGGGGCCCTACCATGCAGGGCTTGTACAGGAAGCAGAGGAGTCTGGCTCTGCCTGAGGCAGGTGAAAAGCCTCTGGTCACCTTGGAGGGTCATCGCTGCTGAGTGGGACAAATGGGGGGTCCCGTGTTGGGGATGACAGCTCTGGGGCTGAGCCAGGCTGCAGGGGGACAGGCCGTCCCGGTGTCGGGCCTGTGGGGGAGGGGACGCCCGTTGCTGCTCGGCCCCGCCTTCGCAGCTCGGAGTCCAGAACGTGATTTCTCGCCTGCTGTTTACTTCCCCGTCACTTTCCATCTTGTCTCTGCTCCTGCTTCCTCCCACTTACCTCCTCTCTCTGCCCAGCCCGGGCAGCGTGCCACCGTCACATGCCAGGCAGGAGTGCGCCCAGCCTCCCAGCTCCCCTGGGGCACGAGAGAAAGCTGATGCCCACAGTGCCCCTGGAGCCAGCTGCTGCTCCTCTGGGGGCCCCCTAACTCCTGACCTGCTGTCCGCAAATAACCTCCGGCTGGGAGAGGCGCGAGGCGCCTGGGACTCCCCTGGCCCCCAGCCAGGCCTGTGGCTACAGGTAGAGCCCAGCGGGCGGCTGCCTCCCGCCCTCCTGCCCGGGAACCTGAGCTGAGCAGCGGCCGGCGTCTGTCAGTCTGCCGGCTGCTGGCGCTGACCAGTGCGCTGTAGGAGGTTGCTGCTTGTTCGTGATCTAGAGTGGCTGCGAGCAGAGGGGCGGGGTGGCCGGTTGCTGCAGGGGTAGGTGGGGGCTTTCGAGCTCCCTAAGCTGGAGTGAGTGAGTGAGTGAGTGTGTGTGAAGTGGGGGACAGGAGAGCGAACTGTGAGTGCCCTGTGGGCGGTGGATCGAGAGAGAGAACGGGGCGGAAGGTGAGCGGCGAGAGCCGTGTGGACAGTGAGTGAGGCTAACGTTGAGTGTTGTGGGCGTGAGATGCTGGTGGGGGGTTCTCCCCCTGAAGTGCCCTCGGCTGTCTGATTCATCCCAGATTACCTCAGCATTGGGGCATGGCAGTGCGGTGGGGGTGGAGCCGCAGCGCCCTTAGCTGCTGGCCCCACAGGAGTGAGGCTCGGGGGGGCGCTCTTCAGCACGAGTGACCTGCACTGGCCGGGGAGTGCTGGTCCCCCCAGGATACGAC
>JAJIBD010035786.1:0-23519 GCA_021461705.1 Cryptotis parvus
GAACCATATCCCCAGCAGCTGCGGTGAGAGACGGGCAAGGGTCAAGTATGGAAGCGCAGCACGGCAGAGGAACCCGTGACAGCGGCCTGGACGCACAGCAGCACGCCGGACTCCCTGTCGGCAGACCCACTCCAGCAAGCTGTGACGGGGCCGGGGGTTCAAAGGCACTCGACACGGCAAAGTGCCTGACACGCAGAGCAGAGACCGGGGGACGGCTGTCAGCGGAGGCGGAGAATCAACGCGCCACGGGCGAAGTCCCATCAGTCACGCGCTGAGGCTCTGAGGCAAAACGAATTATTTTGTTGCTGGAGGGCCACACCCGATGGCTGCTGAGGAGGTTGTGTCCCCAAGACCAAGGGCCTCACACTTGGAACTGTACTCTCTCGCCGCCACATGCCAGGCCGAATACATTTCTTTTCTTTAGGCTTTTTGGGTTACACCCAGCAATGCTCAGGGGTTACCTCCTGGCGGCGCTCGGAGGGCCATGTGGCATATCGGGGACTGAACCCAGGTCAGCTGCGTGCAAGGCAAAACCCACCGCTGTCCCTTTACTACGGCGGAGTGACTGTCTCACGCCTGCGTCCCACCTTACTGCCGTGCCTCCAGGGCACCAGGCAAAGCCCGCCGCCACCGTGGCTGCGCCCCTGCAGCCAGCGCCAGCCGTAGCCTCCCCGAAGATCTGGCTGATCTCAGGGGAAGTGACGAAAATCTCCTTTTTCTCCCAGCACGTCACGGTGCACATAATACCCCTAAGGAAAGGAAACAGAGAAAAAGTAATTTTTTCAAGCATTTTTTCAAACTTTTTCTTTGCTTCTTGCTCTTCGGGTCACACCCAGCAGTGCTCAGGGTTCCTCCTGGAGGTGTTTGAGGGCCAAACGGATGCCAGTAACGGAACCAGGGTCGGCCACGTGAAGGCCAACTCTCTTTAAGTTAAATCGTCGCTGGTGACAGTACAGCGGACAGAGCAAGTGCCTTGCACGTGACCCACCCATCTCCCATCCAGTGACCCATAGGGTCCCCAAGCCGGCCAGGAGTGACCCTGCAGTGCTCGGCCACCCAAGGTGGTGCTGGGATTTGGCCAGGGCGCTGCGGCTGAGCTTGTCGTGCCTGCCGTGCCACTGGCTGGTCCACCCAAGGTGGTGCTGGGATTTGGCCAGGGGCGCTGCGGCTGAGCTGTCCTGCCTGCCGTGCCACTGGCGGTCCACCTTTCTCCACAGCATTGATTCTTTCCACTCTCTCCCCCCAGCAAAACCAGACTCGAGGGGCCTTTCTGTCGGCTGCTGTCCAGGCCGTGGCCGTGCACCTGGGTGCCCCCCACCACCCACTGGGAGAAGTCCCTGCGGTGCGGCTCCCCCTGTGCATGGCCAACCTGGTTCAAGGCCCGCCCCCACCTGGAGGGACCCCGAACCCCGCTGGGTGTGGCCCGAAAGCCACAAAGACTAACCAGAAACAAACGCGCGCACCCAGGGAATAGGAGCTCCGCGCACGGAGCTACTGCGCGGGGCCTGACGACACCCGGCGCGGGAAAGCGCCCGCAGTCGGGTGGGCGGAAACCTCGGCGCCCCCTACCCCGAGCCGGCCGAGCCCCTGTAAGGTGGGCCCGGGGGGCGGGGGTCGCCGGCCCTACCTGCGCGGGGTTGGTCAGCGCCTCCCGCATGTACTCGGCCACGCTGATGGGGCCCGTGGCCCGGATCTTGTACGCCAGGTGCCGCAGCAGCGGGTCCCCGCCGCCGAGCCGGAGCCGGTCCTGCGCCGCACGCCGCGCCGCGCTGCAAGACACACGCCGCGGCCGTGACCCCGCGCGCGCCCCGCGTGCCGCCCCCGCCCCGCGCCCCGCCCCCGCCCCCGCGCACGGCCGCGACCCCGGCCTCACCCGCGAGCGCCGCCGCGCCCAGCACCCCGCGAGGACTCGCATGACTCCGCCCCCGGGCGCCCTGCGGGAGCCGGCGCGGCCACTTCCGGGGGCGGGGCCGGCGCCGGAAGTGCGTCAGCCGTCACTTCCGGCGGGCCGGAAGGAAGCGGCGGCCGAGGGCGCGTGCGCTCGCGCGCTATGGCGGCCCCCAGGAAGGCCGCGGCCTTCCACGCCAAGCAGCCCCCGGCGGCCGGAGGCGGCGGTGGAAGACCCGACGAGGAGGATGACGACGAGGCCGAGGATGGCTTCTCCCTGGAGGAGGTGCTACGTCTGGGGGCACCAAGGTGAGGGCCGGCGCGCCGCTGCGACTCGGACGCTCCCGAGCACTGAACCGGGAGTCGCGCCCCGCGCCGGGCTTCGGGCGCGAGTTTGATGGACGTCTCCGCCTGGCGCGCCGTCGGGGTCGTGCCCCCCGGCCCGCTCTGCACCGGGGTGGCGGCCACGTGTGGAAGGGGGGAAGGGGGCGTCTCCAGCCCCGCGCGTGCGCAGAGCAGAGCTGGGGTGGCGGAGGCCGCGGTCCGGGCGGGGAGGAGCTCCCGCTCCCAGGGATCATTCCTGGGGGTCTCAGGAGACCCCGGGGCCCGGAGGATCGAACCTGGGTCAGCCCCGGGCCAGCGCGTTGCCCACCGCGCTGTCACTGGCTCCTTGCCTTTAATTGAGTGTCACATGTGGCGCCCCAGTTAAGAGCCTGGAGTGTGTCGCTGGCTGTGTGGAATGATTTAGCCACCTGCCCTCCTGAGGGGCTGGAGGGAAGCTCCGGGTCCCCTCCCCAGCACTGCTGGGGACCGTCGTGCCTCCGCGCACTGGACAGGTTGAAACTGGAGATTACAGACTGCCCACCCGGGAGCCCAGCAGTGAGCCCGGCTGAGCGGCTCAGCCCCACATGCATCCCCAGGACAGACCTGGGGTGTGACCCCAAGACTAGTCTGAAAGTGGAGCAAACGTCACAGCTTCAGCGATGTCGGCAGGCAGTCTCTCAGCCTGCTCTTTGGGGCACCCCCTCCGCTACGGTCCGATTCCTCCGCGTCTGTGTCTGTCGTCCTGGGGTGCGTGCTAGCAGCGTGTGAGCCGTTCAGCCAGGTTTTGACGTGAGCGACCAGTATCTCCTCGGTTTATTCACGATCGATCACGATCTTCTTCCCATTCATCATCTATTTGCTAGAGCGGGCACCAGTAACATCTCCATATGTCCTGTCTCATGCTAGTAGAACCCAAAGGCATCTTCTTGCTCCAGGAACGTAAAGAGCCTCAAACCATTATATTAGTCATGGGAATGACCTAATATAAATGTTACTGGTACTTGGCATATCAAATACAACATGAGCAGCTTGCCAGGCTTGCCGTGTGGGTGGCATACTCTTGTAGTCACCTCTAAATAAAAGCATTTATTGATGAACCGTGTGGCCATATTGAAAAAAAAAACTGCTGCAGGGTGGGAGTCGATGATCTGGGCTGTGTTTTTGTTTCTTCCATTTTTGGTGGGTGAAAAAACGACATATTCCCGTCCTTTCCTTCCGGGGCCCAGAGCCCTGTCAGATTGGGGGAAGGCATTCCCGCCTCCGAGTTAACTTTCTTAACTCCGTTGTGCTTTCTCCTCTTGGTTCGGGGTTTTTGGGGATCGGCTGGGATTCTCGGCACTTCACGGGCGTTCAGTGTGAGCATTTGGGGTGCTCCGTTTTCAAACCCCAGATTTCAGGTTAGCTCTCAAAGCTCCATTTCCTCTTCTGTTTGCGCAGCAAGATTTCCTTATGCTGGCGACTCTGGATGAGAATGAGGAAGTGGTGGACCGGAGGGAAAAAGGGAGCCATCGACGACCTTCAGCAGGGGGAACTCGAAGCTTTGGTGCAGAGTCTGAATCTTGGCGTAGCACGCCAGAACATGCGTCGTCGAAGATGGCGGCAAACCAGCTAAGACAGAGGAGGCCGGCCAGAAGGAGAGAAAAGGCAGTAAGAAAAAGCAGAGCGCGGCTGAAAGTGGAAAGACGCTGGCGGCAAGGCTAAGCCGAAGAAGCCCGAGCCGGACCCTGGACGGCACCAGACGCAGCTGCGGGGCAAAGGGAAAGAGAGAGAAGCCGCAAGACGCCCGGAAGTTCCTCGAGCGACAGACCCTGTTGCTCAAGCCCGGCAAGTGGTACGACCTGGAGTACAGCAGCGAGTTGGCGCTGGAGCCGCAGCCCCGCGAGCTGGTGGCCTCGCTACAGCGCCTTGGCCCAGCGGCTGTGCGAGCACGAGATCAGCTTGTTCAAGGCCCAGACGGCTAATCAGAAGGGCGCCTCGACCTGGATGAAAGCCATCGTGTCCTCGGGCACGCTGGGGACAGGATGGCCGCCGTGATCCTCCTCATCCAGGACGACGCCGTGCACACGCTGCAGTTCGTGGAGACGCTGCTGGGCCTCGTGAAGAAGAAGGGCAGCAAGCAGCAGTGCCTCGTGGCGCTGGACACCTTCAAGGAGCTGCTCCTCACGGACCTGCTGCCCGACGGCCGGAAGCTGCGGCTCTTCAGCCAGCACCCCCTGGGCCGCCTGGAGCAGCTCTGCAGCGCAGCACCGCGACTCAGGCGACCGCAGGCTCCTGCTCTGGCACTTCAGCACCAGCTCAAGCACGTGGTGGCCGAGTTCCTGCAGGTCCTGGAAGCGCTGAGCCACGATTCCCCTGGTGGCTACCATGGACGCGCGCCTGAGCGTGGCGCACGAGCTGCTGTGCCACAAGCCCGAGGGCGGTGAAGGCCCTGCTGGTGCAGGTGGTGAACAAGCTGGGCGCACCCCTGAACAGAGTGGCCGCCAGGGCCTCGCACCTGCTGGAGACGCTGCTGCGGCAGCACCCCAACATGAAGGGGGTGGTGTGGGGAGGTGGAGCGGCTGCTCTTCCGCCCCCAACATCAGCCCCAAGGCGCAGTACTACGCCGTCTGCTTCCTCAACCAGATGGCCCTGTCGCACGACGAGGGCTGGCCAGCAGGCTCATCGCCCTCTACTTCTGCTTCTTCCGGACTTGTATCAAGAAGAAGGAGGTGGAGTCCAAGATGCTCAGCGCCCTGCTGACGGGCGTGAACCGGCCTACCCTACGCCCCAGGACGGCGACGAGGTGCGCTGAGCAGGTGGACACGCTGGCGTGCTGCACGCCGTGACCTTCCGCACCGCGCCCAGGCCCTCATGCTGCTGTTCCAGGTCATGAGCTCTCGGCAGACCATCTCCGACCGCTACTACGCGCGCTCTACCGTAAGTGCTCTGTTCCTTCCGTCTCGCCCCTGGCCGCCCAGGTCCCCGCCGGAGGGGAAGCTGGACAGACTGGCCGTTAGCACCCTCCTTTCGCTCCTCACCAGCCCAAGTTAACTCCCGATTCCCTCTTGGCTGAGTTCCCCACGGCTTTAGGTCCCTGTTACCTTGAGAAGTTGTTCCGATGCAGAAGAGGCCCAGCGCCCCAGCCAGAGGGGTCCATAGCCCCCCCACTCACATTCCGCAGTCACTGTGGCTGGATGGCTTTAAGGTGTTCAGGGTGGTGCAGGCGTAGCTCTGCGGGCCATAAGCCCCCAGCCCCTCCTTCCCGCGGCCTCAGGGTCCCTCCTGTTCTTCACTCTCAGTCGGTGCAGCTCAGTGGCCTCAGGGTCCCTCCCGAGCCTTTTGGCTGACGGCTGAGGCCGTGACTACCCAGAAGCTCCCGGGGTCATAGACAAACCTCCCACCCCGAGGGGCACAGAAGGCGGAAATGCCGTGGCCGGGATGAAGCTTTGAGACTCCCAGGAGCACCCCAAGCTGCCTCCTTCCCTTTCATGTTTACCATTTCACCTTGTTTACACCACATCTGGTTGTGCCTCGGGCGCACTGGTCTGTGCCCTGATCACGCCTGGCAGTGCTGGGCCCCCATCCGTGGTGCCGCGGATCAACCAGGATCTGCCGCGAGCAGGGCCGGCCCTTACGCTGTGCCCTCTCTCCAGCCCTCCCCTATTTTACGGTTGTGGGAGCCTGTCTTGAGACAAACGTCATCACATTGTCACGCGGCTAACATCCTGACTTCAGTCACACTGCCTAGATTCAAATCCAAGCTGCTCGCTTGTTGTGTGGGTTTGGGCAAATCACCTCACTTCTTCCCGCGATCATCTATGCGGCACCATCTCCCTACATCCTGTCTCATCGTACCCGGCTCCGCTTGCTCCGGAACTAAGCCTCAACTTTTTGGGCAAATACTTCATTAAAAACCCTGTACGAGGGCCAGGGAGGCAGTAGAGAGCTTAAGCCGCTTGCCTTGCTCTGCCCTGGCCAGCCTGGTTCAGATCCCAGCAGTGGGTGCGCCCCCTGAGCATAAGCAGGAGCCAGCCCTGAGCACTGCTGGGTGCCACAGTAACCCACAGTGGCGGCCCAGGTACTGAGGGGCCTCGTGAAGAGCCCGCCGAATGCCCACAGCCTGTCAGTCCGTCAATCCCTTGAGCAGAGCCGCTGCCCCCACATGCACATGCCTGCTTGTATTGTTGCGGCCTCTGGAGCGCCCTGCTGTTGGGCTGGTCTCCTTCAGCACAGAGAGCCAGGTCGTGCTCTGTCTGTACACTCCTCTGTCCCACGGCTCCCGGCGCTGGTGGTGCACAGGCCACGCCCGTCCCATGGCCTCGGGCTGATGTGCACAGGCCACGCCTGTCCCACGGGCTCGGACGCTGGCGGTGCACAGGCCACGCCCGTCCCATGGGGGCTCTCCGGCGTTGGCGGTGCACAGGCCACGCCTGTCCCATGGGCTCTCGGTGGTGGCGGTGCCAGGCCACGGCCTGTCCCATGGCTCTCTGGCAGTAGTGCACAGGCCACATATGTCCTGTGGTCTCTGGCATTGGCAGTGCACAGGCCACGTATGTCCCCTTGGCTTTCTGGCATTGGCAGTGCTGGCCACATCTGTCCTGGGCGGCTCTCAGGTGTTGTTGGTGCACAGGCTGTGTCTGTCCTCTGTGGGCTCTTGTGTTGGCGGACAGGCCACGCCTGTCCCATGGCTCTCGGGCGCGATGGTGCACAGGCCACGCCTGTCCCATGGCTCTCAGGTGTTGGCGGTGCACAGGCCACGCCAGTCCCGCGGTCTCGGTGTTGGGTGCACAGGCCACGTATGTCCCGTGGTTTCGGCATTGGCAGTGCACGCCCGCCTGTCCCATGGCTCGGGCATTGCGCCGGCCACGCCTGTCCCATGGCTCTCCGGGCATTGGCGCACAGGCCACGCCTGTCCCATGGCTCTCCTGGCATTGGCGACAGGCCACGCCTGTCCCATGGCTTTCTGGCATTGGCAGTGCATAGGCCACATCTGTCCGTGGTCTCGGGCGCTGGTGGTGCACAGGCTGTGTCTGTCCCTGTGGCTCTTGGGTTGGCGCACAGGCCACATCTGTCCCGCAACTCCGGCATGGGGCTGTTTAGAACGCGGCAGTGTCAGCAGCTGCTGCTACCACCAGAGTCACGCCTCTGTCTTCAGTTCGTGTTTTTCTGTTCTTGGGCCTGTCCCTAGGGGCAGTTGGCGGGTCTGTATCTAACCCTCGAGGTGTCTCCCGCCTGCCCAGCCTGCGGTGCCCAGCTGACGTGAGTCGGGCATCTTGTCGCCACGGTCCCTGGTCCTGTGCAGAGCCGGTCACGTGCCTGTGCCAGCCTCTTCAGCAGAGACACACAGAGATTTGTTCCACTCCGCTCCAGCTTTTGGTGGAGTTCCCAGTTCTGAAAGGAACGCAGCTGAGTTTTAAGTGGGGCCATCGCCTTCGTGAATTGGCGGAGGGATTTGAGTTGTAAGGACTAAATTCTAGAGAGCGGTTAGAGAGGGTTGGGAGACGTTTGTCCAGCAGCTCTGAGGGCCGCCACTGGTCGTTGCTCCCAGAGAGGCGCCTCCCATGGCTCCAGAGCCTCTTCCGCTGTTGGCTCTGGCTTCTGCTCAGTCCCGCTAGTGCACATGGTACCAAACAGCAGGCACAAGCCTGCCGGGCAGTGCTCCCGAGAGGGCAGTTCCGCCTTTAGTGCTCCTCGCATGTGCCCTGGGAAAGGGCGGTCTGCACTCAGTGCTTCGGCATGTGCTCCCCGGGAGAGGGCAGTTCTGCCTTTAGTGCTCCTCGGCATGTGCTCCTGGGAGAGGGCAGTTCTCGCCTTTAGTGCTTCTCGACATGTGCTCCCGGGAGAGGGTGGATCTGCTCTAGTGCTCCTCGGCATGGCTCCCGGGAGGGGCGTAGTCTGCCCTCGGTGCTCCTTTGGCGCGGGCTCCCGCCGCGGAAGCCCTGATCTACGGTGTAGAACTGTGTGGAGCAGCACAGGGCCCCCTGGGGAGGGGGCTGCTCTGTCGGCTGGTGGGGTTACGCCCCGCAGAGCTCCGTACCATTCAGGCCCCTGCATTGAAGCCTGTGCCCCCATTGGCCCTGCTGGACAGCCCCGCTTCCTCTTCTGTGGCTTCCTGGCAGTGCAGGTCCTTCCCGCCGAGGCAGGGCCGGGCCGCAGCCGCCTCGCACGAACGCGCCCCCTGTCTTGCAGCAAGATCCTGACCGGCTGCACGTGCTCCAAGCAGGCCCTGTTCCTCAACCTCCTGTACAAGTCCTCAAGGTCGACGTGGTGCTGCGCCGGTGAAGGCCCCCTCGTGGAAGCGACCTCCAGGTCACCTCCGGGCAGATGCCCCCTTCATCACGTGGGCTCTATATCTCGCGGTCCCAGATCCTCAAGGCCAAACCAGCCTTTACGGAGCCAACTGGACGATCACCCGGTATGTTTCTGCTTCTGGGTCGGAGGGACAGGACTCACGGTCTCTTTCCACCGTCATGACGGTGGACGGGTTTCTCTGAGCTAAGTCTAAGGCGCAACGGAGACTCTTCTGCGTGGACAGAGCTGGGTTTCCCTGTGCTCCCGACCTGGAGTCCTCAGGAAAGTGGTATCTTGGTCACTGTAGCCAGCCGCAAGATCCTAGGGTTAGAAGCCGGGACATTGCTTTCCACTCCCGCCTAACTGCCAAGACGGAGTGGTCGTGACTTCCAGCATTCCAATAAGGTGACCTCAGAATGAAGTACTGTACCAAGTGTGGTAGAAATCTCGTGTTAATTTGTGCTAAACCGCATAATTGCTACACCCAGTGCGGCTTTTTGTGTTTCTCCAGGTACACTGGCGCTGCTGTACTGTTTCAGGCCATTGTTTTCTGTGCTGGTTGCCCTTCACTTGCCTGTTTCCCCAGCCCCCCCCGGGACGCACAGCCGCAGTCACGCGTGAAATGTGGATGAACGAATAAGGGTTTCCAGGTCATAACAGGACCACTAAACCGCTTTCTAGGAGTCTGATGAGGAGGAAAAGTTTCTGATGTGGGTGGCGATGAAGATCCTGAACAGTTTACCGAGGCGGAGAAGGAGGCGGAGACGGAGACCGAGGAGGCAGCCGCGCCTGAGGGAGGCAGGCCGGGAAAGCAGGTCAGGACCACGGCCGCAGCGCCTGGGCGCCTTGGGTGCACTTTGATAACCTGAAGGGGTGAGTTGTTCCAGCTCTTTGGTTTGTTTTCATTTGGGGGCCACACTGGTTCTGCTCAGGGTGCTTCCTGGCCGCACTGGGAATTCCTCCCGCAGTGCTCAGTGGACACCTTTGGGCCGGATCAAACCTAAGTCAACCACGCAGGCAGGCGCCCTGCCGCTGTATTACCTTCCAGCCCGCTCTTCCGTCTTTCCATGATTCTTAGAGAGTTTTAATCAGAGTCTTGGTTTCTCCCTCAGATCTTATGACAGCATTTTGTTTGTTTGGGGCCACACCCTGCAGTGCTCAGGCTTATTCTTGGCTCTGCGCCAGGCATCACTGTGACGCTAGGCATTAGCTAAGTTAGCGCTGCAGGGCACCCCATGAGTCCAGCCAACAACTTACATGGATTTGAGCTTTAGTTCTAAGTAAATGCCTTTTTGGATCATGAAGATTCAGTGAGAAGACCATTAAATACCCCATAGGTTTTAGTACTTTTTTTAACCGTAACTCAGTTATGGGACTGAGATTGTTAAGGCTGGCCTTGCACACCCGCCCCAGGCCTGATCCCTGGCTCCACGTATAATCCCCAAGGATCACCAACAGAGTGATCCGCGAGTACAGCCCAGGTAAGCCCTAAGCAGTGGAGGTGCAGAAGTTTCTAGCCTTGCACAGATTTTCGCCACTAGCCTTTTTGTGTATGGTAAGGCCCTCAGACACAAATAGATACGGAGGAAGAAAGGAGTAGACTCCGAGAGAAGTTGGTTCCTGAACCGGGGCTGTGTGGCCTGAGTTTCGACACTGTGGCACCCTTTGAGCACTGCCTCCAGGATTTCTTGCAGAAATATTTTGGGGTTGGAAACTTCTGTAAGCTAGACTAGGTTGCCATAACCCCAGACAAAGGGAATTCGCCTCGAGGCAGAGTATGGCTCCAGAGAAGTCTGTGGACCAGCAGCGCGTGGACCCGCCACGCTGTCGGCAGAGTCTTGGGCAGTGGGCTTCTCCGGCCTTCACTCAGCCGAAGAAATACAAAGGAGAGAAGGACAGTTCCCGGGAGTTTCCGGAAGAGTCCCTGTGTCTGAGGCGGCTTGGAGCCCTCTGGAAGGCGCTCCAGTATGGTCTGAGCGCGCCGCCCGGGTGCCTCGCCCAGGAGATTCCGCGGAAGACAACGGTGACGAGGACCCTTAAGCCCGGCAGACACACTTCAGTCGCTTGTCACTTGGCGCCTCCTTGGCCCCCAGAGAGGCGCCAGTGGGCGGCTCCACGCCAGCTGCCTTGAGAAGCGCGGGCTTGGGAGCCCTGGAGAGGTTGGGCGTTTCCGCCCCAGCCAGCGGTCTCGCTCTCCTGGTCCCTTTATGTGTGGCGGCGGTCTTTTTCTCTCTCTCCTGCCTTCCTGTGCTTTTCTGCTCTAGTGAGGGGCGGGAGCAGTGGCTTTGGGGGACACAATGTTTGTAGATTGTAATTTTGGGTCTAATTGTTGCTGTTTTCAGGTGGGAAACAGTTACACAAATATGATCCGCTTAGTAGAAATCCTTTGTTCTGTGGGGCTGAAAACACAAGTCTATGGGAACTCAAAAAGGTGAGACACTTTATATCTTCTTCAGAGCAATCATTGTCTATTCGCTGTCCCCGGTCACCCGCCTCCCGCCTGGCTTTTTCCTTTAGCACAAGCCCCCCTCCCAATCCAGCCTGGCGTGACGCCTGCAGGGTTTCTGTGTGAGCCGCACCAGTATGCCAGGGCTTATTCTAGCATTCAGGGTCATTCTTGGAGGGGCGGGTCAGCAGTGTGGGGGGGATAGAACTCGAGCTTGCCACTTCATGCGAGGCAAGTGCCACTTTGCTATTTTTGCCCCCGAGTTCTGTTTCCTGTAGGAGATATTAAAATGGGTAATTGGGGGTGGAGTGATAGCACAGCAGGGAGGCGCTTGTCTTACACGGCTGACCCAGGTTCGATCCCCGCAACCCATAGGGCCCCCGAGCCCTGCCAGGAGTAATTCCTGAGTGCAGAACCAGGAGTAACCCCTGAGCATCGGTGTGACCCAAAAAGAAGAAAAATAAAATGGGTAATTTTGGTTTGTTCATTAGAGTCTTGTAGGACAGAAGGTTTCAGTCTGTACTTTTAGTGCCAGGGTGGGAGACCAGGGCTTCCCCGCACCGGAGCCCGGCTCCTCCACTGAGCCCCACTTCCAGCGCAGGCCCCTGTGGGGCTCCCCATGAGATCCAGGCCTGCCCAGAGGTCGTGCTCCCGAAAGTGCTCCGGCAGTGGGGACCCAGAAACGTGAGAGACCTCTTGAAGCCTCGACAAAAGCAGCATGTTCCCGCTGACATGGGTATCTCTGAAAAATGATTTTCGCTTTTCCTGGACCCGCAGAGTGAGAGGGCTGGGTGCTCGCGCCTTCTGTGTTTCGCCCTTGGTGGTCAGCGGCACCACACAGTTACCCGCCCAGCACCCCAGGAGGGGCCCCGATACTGTCTCTGTGTTCTTTACAGTGACATGTAGCAGGCGTGCTGTTGTGTGACCGCCTCTGGTGGGATCCTACTGAGGTGAAGGTCGCGGTCCACCATAGAGGAGCCGCCCTTCCGCTGAGGCGGGCAAAGCAGCTTCTCACCAGAACTGTGACATGCTCGGCCCGGGTCTTCGACCTTCCTCACCTTTTCTCTCTCTCTTGCCTCCAGCTCTCTGAGCATTTCCATCCCTCTGTGGCCCTTTTTGCAAAGACCATCCTTGAGGTAAGTATCATGACAAGAAATCCGTGGGTCTTGTAGTTTCTCCCCCCGGCCTCAGATGCTTTTCTGCCGTGGAGGAAGGGGGTCCCCTTCCTGCGCCCTAGGGGAGTGGGCGCAGGGGGTGGGGACCGTAGCGAGGCTTGGCCCGGCCTTTCTCCACCCCTGCCTGCTGGTCGCTGCTCTTCGCCTGTGCGTAGGCAGCTGTGCGCCGTAGACTCCAGGGAATGTGCTCGATTGTTTCAGCTCGCAACTTACGCACAGAGTCGTGGCTGGAGTACTGCTGCTAATGCAGCCCTGATGCCACGGTGCGAAGCCTGTGGCTTCCCCTTCCCGCCTGGGCGCCGAGCCTGATGCCTCTCCCTTCCCCACCTGGCAGGGGAACTCTATTCAGTATTCGGGGACCCGCTGCAGGATTTCACACTGATGAGATTCTTGGACCGCCCGTGTACCGGAACCCAAAGCCACGCAAAGGCAAAGGTACGCTTCGGTTTGGTGTTGGGCCCCCTTGCAGCCGCCAAGCCTGCCGCATACTTCACATCTGAGTGACCCACATTGCAGAAAACACCTGACAGCGCTGTAGTGCAGAACAAGGAAGCAGGTCCTGAACGATGTCCGCGCTACCGGGTGAGTCTCCTGCTGGTCCCTCGCCGGACCACATGCATCGCCGCGGAGCCTCGAGACACGGCGCCAAAGCGCCACGGGTAGCTCCATCCTCAAGTCTGTTTCTGGAAGCTAGGGACGGCGGCGCAGCTTCAGTCACCCTGAAATTACAAAGTTCCTCATTGCACCCTCCACCAGCGCCGCCCGGCCCCCAGTCTGAGTGAGGGTGTTCTGATGTCTGCCTCCTCCGGTGCAGTGACTCCGCAGCCCTGCCGCCGGGCCAGCCGCTAAGATGCCATCGGGCCAGCCGCTGGAGCTGTCGGGGCGCCCCAGGCACACGCCAGACGCCAAGGTCTCGGGCGGAGAGTTTGCAGAAGCCTTATGGCTGGTTTTGCCCCTGGGAATCATGAAAACTTGACAGCCAGCTGCCCAGGAACTTGGAGCCGCCTTGTCATCTGTTTCTGTTTGAAACACGCCTCTCTGCATCTGAGGCCCACGCCTTTTATCCAGAGTAGGGTTAAGTTGCAGCTGATGAATTATTTAATTCCAACTGCCTGAATCCCCTAGGTCCAGAGATGTAACTGAGTTAAAATTAGAGGTCATATTTCCTTGGTCAGAGGAGAATTTGTTTTTGAGAAGAGGGTGGTTTAGGGCCACACCTGACTATGCTCTGGCTCACTCCCAGCAGGCTCAGGAGAGCTAGAGGGGTTCCAGGAATCACACTCTGGTTGGCTGCAACGAGACACATGCCCTGAGGGCCGAAGCCATAGCATTTGCCTCTCACGTGGCTAATCCAGGGTCTCCATCCCCGCATCCCATATAGTCCCCTGAGCACTTGCAGGAGTATTTCCTTAGTGCAGGAGCCTGGAGTCACCCCTCATCATAGCCGGTGTGACCCAGAAAGGGGGAAAGACACTTGGCCCTGTCCGCTGTATCCTCTCCCACCCAGGATATTTGTATTGTTTGCTCTTTCTCTCCGTGCTAAGTCATCTGGGGACTTGTGTTTGTCTACGTTACTCCCAGAGTTCCCAGAGCAGTGCTCCGAGCTGACTCCTAGCTTGGTGCTCGAATCGCTCCTGGCAGGGCTTGGGGGACTATGTGGGGCCTGGAGTTGAACCCGTGCCACATGCTAGCCAGTGCCTCCCAACGGAGGATGACAGGACACTTTCCCACACCAGCCACGATGACCACTTGCCCGCCTCCTCTGCACCTACACAGCTTCAGTAAAGCGTGCCGCACACTCTCCTGACCGTCCTTTGTGGGGCCAGGGAGATGCAGAGGATAAAGCACGATTTTTTTTTTTTTGTTTGCTTGGGTCACACCCGCGATGCTCAGGGGTTACCCCTGGCTATCCACTCAGGAATTACTCCTGGCGTTGCTCAGGGGACCATATGGGATGCCGGGATCGAACCCGGGCCGCATGGCCGGGCTGCAAGGCAAACTTTACCCACTAGGCTATCGCCCGCTCTAAAGTACCAGGTGAGGTGAGTGGCTTAGACGTAAGCAACGTGTGAGCTAGGACACTGGCCCCAAGCCACATGTGGTCCCATCTAACCACCTCCCTACAGGTGGAGTTACTGAGGCTGTAGAAGTATCAATGCAGGGCGCG
Source organism: Cryptotis parvus (assembly GCA_021461705.1). Classification (NCBI taxonomy): domain Eukaryota; kingdom Metazoa; phylum Chordata; class Mammalia; order Eulipotyphla; family Soricidae; genus Cryptotis; species Cryptotis parvus. The sequence continues at coordinate 14,270 of JAJIBD010035786.1, forward strand.
TGTCAGAAGCTGGTTACAGACGCTGAGCTTCCTTAAACATTGTAAACTTTCTTTCCTAGCTAACAGTAAGGAGTTCCTTGCCAAGGAGGAAAGCCAGATACCAGTGGATGAAGTAGCTGCTTTTTCACCTAAAACGCTTTGTTTGCCACAGATCTGTTTGAGTTCATCCAGAGTTTTCAGTTCAGCAGAATGCTTTGTAGCCGTGATAGACCGATGACAGCAGCTCAGAGACACGCTGGTGTCAGGCTACAAATCCCGTGCCTCTGGGGCAGCGAATGGCTCCTGGCTCTCTCGGCTGTCGGGCAGCCTGACCGGTTTCACTAGTGTAAAAACGTGAAACTTGGGTGAGGGAATCTGATCTGCCTCCGTGAGGCCGGCGGTCGCTGAGCTGGGCAGTCCATCTTGCTCCCGAGGGTCACGGACAATAGTCTTTCCACTTCGTGATACATCAGTTGTGTGGAGCCTTTCCTACACCACATGATTGAATTGAAATGTTCTTAACACTACTGGCATAAAAAACCTAGCTCTGAGCCAGAGAAGTGGCACAGCAGGGAGGAGAGCCTTCCTTGTACGTGGCGCCTGGGATCAGCTCAGCACCCAGGTGGCCCCCTGAGCACCTCCCAGCGGCCCAAAAAGAAAAAGATAAATCCAGATGCTTGTTCCAGAAATAAGTCGCTTAAAAGATCTTAATTCATATTATCATTTTAGTCTTTTATATAAAACTGAGGTAACATCTTCTGCCTGTGTGTCACGGCTAGATGCTTTGATTAAAAAAAGAGACTTTTAGTCAAATTCTGAAATGAACAATATGTATCTTATTGTAGGTTTTATAAAAATCTCCTCTTAAGGAGAAACAGAAGAGGGATTCAGACGAGGAAAGTATAGAAGAAGTGGACGACGCATGAATTTGAAAGGGTGATTGGTGAGTGATGCGTTGTCAGTCGCAGGAGTTCTCTGGGGCACCTGCAGCGCCTCGGTCCTCCTGGTAATGCCCCGGTCCTCTCCCCCCCCACAGCGCCCCTGCCTCCTAGTAACGCCCCCGTTCTCTCCTCCGACAGCGCCCGGCCCCCCCTCCTGGTAACGTCCCGGCCTCTCCCCTCCCGATAGCGCCCGGCTCCCTCCTAGTAACACCCCGGTCTCTCCTCCCGACAGCACCCGCCCCCCTCCTGGTAATGCCCCTCGCCTCTCTCCTCCCACAGCCCGGCCCCTCCTAGTAACACCCCTAGTCCTCTCCCGATAGCGCCTGGCTCCCTCCTCTGTAACGCCCCGGCTCTCCCCGACAGCGCCCAGCTCCCTCCTAGTAATGCCCCCAGTTCTCTCCCATAGCGCCTGCCCTCTCCTCCGCGTGAACGCCCGGTTCTCTCCCCGACAGCCCGCTCCCCTCCTAGTAATGCCCCCCGGTTCCTCTCCTCATAGCTCTGCTCCTCCTAGTAACGCCCCAGTTCTCTCCCGACAGCGCCGGCTCCTCCTAGTAACGCATTCGGTTTGTTCGGTTGAACCAGGATCCCCATGCACAAGCCAGTGCCTTCACCTCCGCTGTCTAACCATTTGCCAAGTTTATTACTTGTTCATAGAACCCGGATGTTAGTGCTAGAGGTGGTTTTAACTTTAAGAGCTTTCAGCAAGTTCGAGGTATCTGCAGAAGTCGTGCAGGCCCAGCGTAGCCCCACTGGGATCTTCCTCCGCTTCTCCGAGCAGCACCGCGCCTCCTGAGGGCGCTGCTTACTACCCGGGCCCCAAAATATTCCTAAAATCCTTAGCCAAAAATAGATGCAGATCACAGGGGAGTTAAGGAGAATAATTGTCAATTACCCACATGTGCTTAGAAAAGTGTGCCTAAACATTCATCAGCAGGAGATGCTGCAGTGCAGTGAGTATACTCACTTCCGGCCAGCACCTTATTAAGCAAGTAAAGGCTTTTATTATTTATCTGTGTTTCGCACATGCCCCAGGCAGAGCAACAGGACAGCAGGCACGGCACTTGTCCTTTGTATGTGGCCCTGGCATCATGTGTGGTCCCCCTGGAGCCTATCAGAAAAATACATTTGGGGTCTCAGGCCAGTGGGTAGGCAGGTGCTGCACACCCCAGCCTGGGTCCAGCCTCAGCGCCTGTGTCCCCTGAGCACTACAGGGTAAGGGCCCCAAACAACAAAAATCAGGGGCCGAGCGATAGCACTGGGAGGGCACATTGCCGACCGGGTTCAACCCCGCGCCCCATATGGTCTCCCCAGCACCGCTGGAGTAACTCTTGAGTGCAGAGCCAGGAGTAACCCCTGAGCACCACCGTGTGACCTAAAAGAAAAAACAAAACTTCGTTTTTAATATTTTGGTATGCTTCCACAGTGTAGTAAATCTGCTCTTTAATTCAGACTAAATTTTACTAGAAACTTAAAGCAAAAAGGTAGGAATTTAGAAAAAGACATATTGTGGCGGCCGGAGCGAGCCAGCTGGTAAGGCGCTTTGCACGCGCTGGCCCCATGCCGCCCGGGTTTGATCCCAGCATCCCATATGGTCCCCCAGCACTGCCAGGAGTAATTCTGAGTGCAGAGCCAGGAGTAACCCTGAGCATCGCCGGTGTGGCCCAACAAGCAAAAAAATAAAAAACCGCAGTGAACTGACTTTTTTTTTTTTTTTTTTCTTTTTTTTTTTTTTTTTGCTTGTTGGGCCACACCCTGCAATGCCAGGGGTTCTCCTGGTTTTTGCTATGGGCTTCCCGGGATCAAAAACCCAGGTCGGCCCGTGTAGGGCAAACGCCTTCCCGCTGTGATACCGCTCGGCCCCCATTTTAACTAGGAACACAGTCAGGATAGTACAAGTTTCTGCGCTTGAAGAAGTCCGCTGAGTCCGCCCAGTGCGTGAGCGTGGCTGGATCTCCTACCCAGTCTCTGTTTCCTCCTGCAGACACGTTCAAGACGAGTACTACTTCAGCGCCCGCTAGGATGACCTAGACTTTGCCAGGTAATCGTCCGCTTCCCCGCCCTCCTGGCCCAGAGCAGTGAGGGTGGGGAGTGGGCGGGGACACACTGCCGTGGGCCCGGGCTGTTGAGTAAACCCTGACATTGCGGGCCGTACGGCTTACAGCAACGTGAGAAAGAGGAAGAAAGGGGCTAAAGATGAGCTGGAAGAGGACTCTGAGGACAGCGATGAGCTCGACGACAACCTCAACCCGATTCACCCGAGGTGTCCTTGGGCAGCATGGACGAGGAGGAGTTCACTGGGACTCGGGGATGACGGGGGCACTTTCCGGGACGGGGTCGGAGGGCGGAGCGAGGGCTAAGACCTTCCAGGTGAGCCACCGCCCGTCCTCCGCAGTGCCTCCACGTCCCATTGGTGGTGGTTGCTGTTGGTCGTGGGGCCACCACCGGCCTTTACGTTTCACCGAGTCCCCTTTGGGACTTGGAGGACAGGCCAGGTGGTGACGCCAGGGTCAGCCCTTCGCAGTGCTGCTCCGCCTACTGGCCCAGGCCTCGCCCACACGCTTTCGCTCCAAGCCGGGGTCCACCTACCCAGCCCGGAGATGGTTTCCGTACGGCCCGCCAGCACTCAGGAGAGGCTCTTTCTGCCGCAGCTGACGGTCAGCTTGAGCTTTCATGGTGCCCAGGCAGTGCCTGGTGGTTGGACTGGTGTTTGCTGGATCAGAGCAGCGACTGAGCTCATGGAACATGTCCGTCGGGGAAGCGAAGCTGGTAGCGCTTCAGCTGCGATTTGTCACCCCCTGAGAAGGGTGGACCAGGGTCCCTTTGGGCTCACGGACCTAGGCCCCAAGTGAGAACGGGCCGAGCAGGGTTCGCCTACCGGCGGGATTGCTTCAGACTTGGGATCCTACGGTCCTGATGGTTTAACAGATCTCGGGGGTGGGTGCCAGAGCCAGCAAGAAGAACAAGAGGAAAGATCCGCATGACTTTGACGTCGTTGGGTCATTTCAAGGTAAGAAAATGCAGCTAAGGTCTTAGACAGGGTCCGGTGTGTGTAGGTGGTAGAGTGTGTAAGTTGTGTAGTGAGCCTGGGTTGGTCACCGGCACTGCCAGGCTAGAGGTTCAGGATCAAGGGAGCAAAGCCCCAAGACGTGCGTTGGCACAGCCCGCGAGGACCCGCATGTATTCCGATCACACGTGCAGTGGGCGGAGCCTGATGGGACATGAGAGGGCGATGACCTGCGGCACGTGTGGACAGCGGGCCTCACAGGTGCTGCCTGAAGAGGCTCTTGGAATGCCAGGACGTCTGCGTGCCTGCTTCAGAGAAGTGAGGGCCTGGAGCGAGCACAGGGGGAGGCGTTTGCCTCCACACGCCACCCAACTTCAACCTCTGGAATCCCCTATGGGTCCCTGAACACTGCCAGGCGTGATTCTGAGTGCTGAGCCAGGGGTAACCGCTCGCATCCTGTGGGACCCCAAAAAAGTGAGATAGAAAAACACAGTACCTGGGGCCGGAGGCGCTAGCCCGGGTAGGGTGTTTGCCTTGCCGCGGCCGGCTCATGCCGGCCTGGGTTCGATCCCGGCATCCCATATGGTCCCCCCAGCCGCCAGGAGTAATTCCTGAGTGCAGAGCCAGAGAAGCCCTGAGCATTCCTGGGTGTGACCCAAAAAGCAAAAAAAAAAAAAAAAAAAGACACAGGATTTCTAGTTTGATATTTAAATGAATTATTTAAATATTTAGTGGGCATTAAATATACATAGAACCATTTACTGTTTTATTTTTGAAAAGCATGCAGAGTATTAACAGGTTTCTGAAAGGAGCACCAGTTTGAGTAATACAAACAATTTCCTTAGTAAAATAATGATTTTGATCAGCTTCTTCACAGTAAAACCACAGAATAAAACCTTAAACCTGATTAGGCTTTACATAAGTTAGCAGTTGTGCCTTCAGATATTCAGATGCACCATGTCAGCACTGGGATTTTAATGTTGCCTGATCCAGAGGGCAGAGGCGGTTCTGAAAGGCAAGAAGCCGCGCTGTAAGGGACAGTCTGGGTTCATCTCCTGAAGGTCCTGCCTGCTCCTCCGTCTGTAGCTTTTTACCTACCAGTGGACGGCAAGATTGCTGCTTTTAACACATACAATTTAACAAAAACATGTGGAAAGATTTTTTCAAAGATCATTGACAACTGAGTAACCTCACTGAATTGTTTTAAATTTAAGCGAGAAAAAAGAAGAAAAAGCCCCTCTGACTCCAGCCTGTTTGTGTCATGAAGAGGGGTAAGGTGCTACGCCGGACGGCTGTTGGCGGGTGTCGGTACCGGGACAGAGGGGGGGTGGCGTGGGGTTGGGGCTCTGGTTCTAGGTGTCTAACCATGTCTGTTTCAGTTTGGCCCCTGCTGGACGAAAAACATGGGCTCCAAGTTCGATAACATCGGCATGAACGCCATGGCCAACAAAGATAACGCAAGTAAGGAACGGAGTCATTTCCCGAGGCTGCCGGCGGGCCGACACCGGGCCAGCGCTGCTTTGCTCTCCGGGGCCCTAGGGGCTTAGGAGGGCCAGGGGCACTCTAGCTGCTGAATCCGCACCCACCACCCCACCCACCACTCCTGGCTTCTCTTCCGGGAGAAATCTTGGAAGCGTTTCCTCCTCAGTCAGCCTCGGGAATCTCCGCACAGCCCGTGGTCGGGAAATGACTGGGACGGTCACTGCGGAGGTGACCCTCACCACCCGCAGCGGGTCCCGAGATCGCCTGGCACTCAGCCCTCCCCTACTCCCCCAGGTTTCAAGCAGCTGCGGTGGGAGGCTGAGCGTGACGACTGGCTTCACGGCCGTGACGAAAAGCATCATGAGGAGGAAGAGAACGCCCGGAGGCGGCCAGGAGCCGCGCACAGAGCGAGAGGCACCGGACAAGGGGCGCCCGCGAGGTGTGAGCCCACTCACGGCTAGCTCCCCGCTGCTGGACCACTTCTCCCTGGTCTTGCTCTCTGATTCCGTGCATTCCAGAATGTTCTATGGACTTGTAATAAGCTACAAAATAAAAGGAGTTGTCATTTGTAGACGCACGTTGAAAGGTCAACTGAGGAAGCAAATACCCCCACTGCTCTGGCTGTGCCCCACGCAGCTGTGAAGCGGCTTGAGGCCACATACAGGCTGGGCATTCGAGCCATCTTTCTAATCCGTAGGTAATCCCACGAGGCAGGAAATATTCTCAGTTTGACAAAAAGAAACAGCTCCACAAACTAGCAAACGGAGCTAGGTTTTGTGTTTTGGTGGGGTCACACCTGACAATGCTCAGGGTTACTCCTGGCGGTGCTCGGGGACCGCATAAGATGCCGGGATCAAACCTGGGTTGGCCGCGAACAAGAAAACGCCCGCCTGGCTGTGCTATCGCCTCCGGCCCTTGGAGCTGGCTTTTTGCTGGGTTTTAAGCTGCGATTTGATTGTCAAGTCCCAGAAGAAATCAGTTAGCCCTTAACTGCTCGTACTAATCGTCCACCAAATTGGTTTCGACACTTCCGTTTACATAAGGACATACCTTCCAAGATGAAGGGGAATCTCTTGCTCATTGTTTGCCTGAAATCTGAGAACACAGAAATTCAGTATATGAACATGTTTTTAAGACTGCCACATCTTTGAGTCAGGCTTGGAGAGCCCCGATATGGGGCTCTGTGGGGGACAGCCCGGTTGCCCCGGTACCGTGAGATGCTAACTGGTGATCGGGAGATTGCTCCGCTCAGCACGAGCTTGGCGTGCGGCCCGCCCCCCCTCCCTGAACTCTGCCGCCTTCAACCCAATCCCCAAAAGGTTTTTTTTTTTCCACTTTTTGTGTCACACCAGCGGGCTTGGGGACCATATGGGATGCCGGGATCGAACCTGGTCAGCCGAATGCAAAGCAAATGCCCTCCCCTACCCGACTACATCACTCCAGCCACCCCCTCCAATTTTTGGGGGGGTCACATGCATCAATACTGGGTTACTCCTGACGCATTTGGGGACCGTATGGGATGCCGGGATCAAACCCAGGTCGGCCACATGCAAGGCAAATGCCCCCCACAGTACTGTCACCCTGGCCCCCAAAATTTTAAAATTGTGGGCCTGGGGAGAGTGCTCCAGAGAAGCTGCCCTTAGCATCAAATGCACTTGGTGTCCAGGCCTGCACCTGCCCACAAAGAAAAAGTCATATAGAATTAAGGCTCTGCAGGGGCCGGAAGCGCGCTACAGCAGGTAAGGCCCTTGCCTTGCACACAACCAGGAGTGATCCCAATGCAGAGCCAGGACCAAGTCCTGTGTGGATAGCATAAAAACAAACCAAAGCTTCCCCAAAAACTGGGGCCGGAGCGATAGCCCAGAGGGTGGGGCGCGTGCCTTGCACACATGGCTGGCCTGTGCAGGCTCGGTTCAATCCCCAGCATCCCATATGGTCCCCTGAGCATTGCAGTGTGACCCAAAAAGAGAAAAAAAAACTTCCCCTAAACAAACCTATAGGAACGTTTGATGCGGTCTGTACCAGGTGACCGGTGGGTTAGGGGTGGTGGAAGGCTGGCAAACACCCATGAGGTACAACTGGGGGGCACCTGGCTGGTGGGGCTAGCGGTAGGCGCCTCCGGCCCTTCTTCCTTTCTAACAACGTTGTCCGCCTCCCATTTGTCCTGCTCTTAAGGCATAAACCTAACCCTGTTTCCCAACGGTGTGCTTGGGACGGAGGGGGCTACTACAGCTGGCCCCACTCAACACCGTGACTGGGGCTATCTCTGGTAATATAATATTTTTTAAATTGTGTCGCCTACTGAAATGTATTTGAAAGCAAGTTTGAGTAATGTGTTCTACATAGCTTTTATGAATAATATATGGCTGTCATGACCTTAGAATTAGAAATTAAACTGAACTCTGTTTTCAAAACCGATTTTATGTATCAATTGCTTTTAAATTCCTTCGACGCTGTCTCCCTCAGGCTCAAGTGCTGAAGACCCACGAGCAGCCTCGAGGTACTGTCCAGGGACACAGTCTGAGGTTCTCAAAGGCCACTAGGACATTCTCTTCGACGCGCCCCGCCCAGCAAGAGGGAGCAGCGGTCAGGACGAATGTAGGACTCCCTCCTGACAGCTCTCAGTTCAGCACAGGACTGTTTGCTATTGGGATCCCAGGAACCTCCAGAAGTACCCGGGACCACCTAAGGGCCATGTGGTGCCAGGAACGGACCGAGCCGGCTGCATGCATGGCAGTGCCAGCGCCTGGCAGTTTTGGTAAAAGCAAAGCCCAAGGCTCCCACGTCAACCTCCCGTCCCTAAAGCATCAAGCGTCACTGCTGTGTTTTGGCTTTCGCCACACCTGGCAGTGCTCAGGGCTAACTCTGATGCAAAGATTTCACAGAGGAGCAGGCCTCGAACTGTATGTGGTGCCTGACTAAACCCAGGGACTCCCACCGTAGCCAGGCGCCGGGGCCAATGGAGCTCCGCTTCAACCCTGAACCAGCATTTCTAGGCTGAAAAGGCCGAGGCTGCAATCAGATGCGCCCCGAAGTGACTATGGGCAGGAAGGTTTGATGCCCAACACTGATGGGCTCCTGGCAGCCTGAGAAAACAGGGAACGCTGACAGCTGAGCTGGACGGTGCCTCGCCTCAGACCACGCAAGGTGCAGGGCTTAATGGAGAGTCTCCGCTTCTCTGCCTTCTCTCCTCAGCAGTCATGAAGATGCAGAACTCCTTAATGAACCTTCTGGAGGGTAAAAACTAGACAGAACGTTAACAGCCCACTCCGGCACCTAACACACCCTCAACCATGCAACCCTCCAGAAATACGGTAACTTCTTAAATCAACATACCTTGGCTTGTGTTCATCTTATTAAAAAAAAATAGGGACCAAAATGCCCACCACTTCCCGCCAGCAAAACTCCTTTAAAGATCTTCTTGCCATCGGCTCCATAGACCGGGACATCCTAGATTTCATAAGACACAGAGATACTGCCGTGGGAACGGAATCACACTTAAGCCAATTGATAATAATATGTCCCTGCTGCACCTTCAGAAAACCAACCCCACGGCTGGAGCACAGCAGGCAGGGAGGTAAGCACATGGCCAAACCCGGTTCAACCCCTAACACCCCATATGATCCCGAGTCCGCCACGCAGAGACCGCGAGCACAGAGCCAGGAGTACGCTCTGAGCACTGGTGGCTGTGGGTCTCACATTCCCCCAAAAAAAAGTCTGAACTCCAGCTTCTGCCTAAGCTGCAGGTAACTCAGCACACGGCCCAGGTTTTCATCCACACAGGTGAAGTTAGCAATGGGCCCAAGACAGGGGCTTGGGGAAATCAAAGGAAGGGTGGAAGGGA
>JAJIBD010035787.1:0-23104 GCA_021461705.1 Cryptotis parvus
TCCTGCCTGCCGTGCCACTGGCCGGTCCACCTTCCTCCACAGCATTAATTCTTTCCACTCTCTCCCCAGCAGCAAACCAGATTCGAGGGGCCCTTTCTGTCGGCTGCTGTCCAGGCCGTGGCCGTGCACCTGGGCCCCCACCACCCATCGGGAAAAGTCCCCAAGTGGGTTCTGTGCATGGCCAACCTGGTTCAAGGCCCGCCCCCACCTGGAGGGACCCTGAACCCCGCTAGTGTGCCCCGAAAGCCACAAAGACTAACCAGAAACAAACGCACGCACCCAGGAATAGGAGCTCCGTGCACGGAGCTACTGCGGCCTGACGACACCTGGGGCGGGAAAGCGCCGCAGTCGGGTGTAAAACCCCCGCCCCCTACCCCGAGCCGGCCGAGCCCCCCGTAAGGCCTGGGGCGGGGCCGCCGGGCCCTACCTGCAAAGGGCTGGTCACCGCGCCTCCCCGCATGTACCGGCCACGCTGATGGGGCCCGTGGCCGGATCTTTGTACGCCAGGGTGCCGCAGCAGCGGTCCCCGCCGAGCCGGAGCCGGTCCCGCGGTGCCGCACGCCGGCGCCGCGCTGCAAGTACAGCACGCCGCGGCCGTGACCCTCGCGCGCCCCGCCGGCCCCCCCCCCCCCCCCCCCCCCCCCCCCCCCGGTGCCCCCCGCCCGCCCCGCCCGCCCCGCGCACGGCCGCGACCCCGGCCTCACCCGCGAGCGCCGCCGCGCCCAGCACCCCCGCGAGGACTCGCATGACTCGGCCCCTGGGCGCCCGCGGAGCCGGCGCGGCCACTTCTGGGGGCCGGCGCCGAAGTGCGTCATCCGTCACTTCCGGCGGGCCGGAAGGAAGCGGCGGCCGAGGCGCGTGCGCTCGCGCGCTATGGCGGCCCCCAGGAAGGCCGCGGCCTTCCACGCCAAGCAGCCCCGGCGGCCGGAGGCGGCGGTGGAAGACCCGGACGAGGAGGATGACGACGAGGCCGAGGATGGCTTCTCCCTGGAGGAGGTGCTACGTCTGGGGGCACCAAGGTGAGGGCCGGCGCGCCGCTGCGACTCGGACGCTCCTGAGCACTGAACCGGGAGTCGCGCCCCGCGCCGGGCTTCGGCGCGAGTTTGATGGACGTCTCCGCCTGGCGCGCCGTCGGGGTCGTGCCCCCGGCCCGCTCTGCACCGGGGTGGCGGGCGACGTGGAAGGGGAAGGGCGTCTCCAGCCCCGCGTGCGCAGAGCAGAGCTGGGGTGGCGGAGGCCGCGGTCCGGGCGGGGAGGAGCCCCGCCCCAGGGATCATTCCTGGGGTCTCAGGAGACCCCGGGGCCCGGAGGATAGAACCTGGGTCAGCCCCGAGCGCGTTGCCCACCGCGCTGTGACTGGCTCCTTGCCTTTAATTGAAGTGTCACATGTGGCGCCCCAGTTAAGAGCCTGGAGTGTCGCTTGGCTGTGTGGATGATTTAGCCACCTGCCCTCCTGAGGGGCTGGAGGGAAGCTCCGTCCCCTCCCAGCACCGCTGGGACCGTCGTGCCTCCGCGCACTGGACAGGTTGAAACTGGAGATTACAGACTGCCCACCCGGGAGTCCAGCAGTGAGCCCGGCTGAGCGGCTCAGCCCCCACATGCATCCCCAGCACAGACCTGGGTGTGACCCCAAGACTAGTCTGAAAGTGGAGCAAACGTCACAGCTTCCAGCGATGTCGGCAGGCAGTCTCTCAGCCTGCTCTTTGGGGCACCCCTCCGCTACGGTCCGATCCTCCGCGTCTGTGTCTGTCGTCCTGGGGTGCGTGCTAGCAGCGTGTGAGCCGTTCAGCCAGGTTTTGACGTGAGCGACCAGTATCTCCCCTCGGTTTATTCACGATCGATCACGATCTTCCCATTCATCATCTATTTGCTAGAGCGGGCACCAGTAACATCTCCATATGTCCTGTCTCATGCTAGTAGAACCCAAAGGCATCTTCTTGCTCCAGGAACATAAAGAGTCTCAAACCATTATATTAGTCATGGGAATGACCTAATATAAATGTTACTGGTACTTGGCATATCAAATACAACATGAGCAGCTTGCCAGGCTTGCCGTGCGGGTGGCATACTCTTGTAGTCACCTCTAAATAAAGCATTTATTGATGAACCGTGTGGCCATATTGAAAAAAAAAACTGCTGCAGGGTGGGAGTCGATGATCTGGGCTGTGTTTTGTTTCTTCCATTTTTGGTGGGTGAGAAAACGACATATTCCCGTCCTTTCCTTCCGGGGCCCAGAGCCCTGTCAGATTGGGGAAGGCATTCCCGCTCCGAGTTAACTTTCTTAACTCCGTTGTGCTTTCTCCTCTTGGTTCGGGGTTTTTGGGGATCGGCTGGGATTCTCGGCACTTCACGGGCGTTCAGTGTGAGCATTTGGGGTGCTCCGTTTTCAAACCCCAGATTTCAGGTTAGCCTCAAAGCTCCATTTCCTCTTCTGTTTGCGCAGCAAGATTTCCTTATGCTGGCGACTCTGGATGAGAATGAGGAAGTGGTGGACGGAGGGAAAAAGGGAGCCATCGACGACCTTCAGCAGGGGAACTCGAAGCTTTGCGTGCAGAGTCTGAACTTGGCAAAGCACGCCAGAACATGCGTCGTCGAAGATGGCGGCAAACCAGCTAAGACAGAGGAGGCCGGCCAGAAGGAGAGAAAAGGCAGTAAGAAAAAGCAGAGCGCGGCTGAAAGTGGAAAGACGCTGGCGGCAAGGCCAAGCCGAAGAAGCCCGAGCCGACCCTGACGGCACCGCACGCAGCTGCCGGGCAAAGGGAAAGAGAGAGAAGCCGCAAGACGCCTTCGAGTTCCTCGAGCGACAGACCCTGTTGCTCAAGCCCGCGGCAAGTGGTACGACCTGGAGTACAGCAGCGAGTTGGCGCTGGAGCCGCAGCCCCGCTGAGCTGGTGGCCCGCTCAGCGCCTTGGCCCAGCGGCTGTACGAGCACGAGATCAGCTTGTTCAAGGCCCAGACGGCTAATCAGAAGGGCGCCTCGACCTGGATGAAAGCCATCGTGTCCTCGGGCACGCTGGGGACAGGATGGCCGCCATGATCCTCCCTCATCCAGGACCGCGCCGTGCACACGCTGCAGTTCGTGGAGACGCTGCTGGGCCTCGTGAAGAAGAAGGGCAGCAAGCAGCAGTGCCTCGTGGCGCTGGACACCTTCAAGGAGCTGCTCCTCACGGACCTGCTGCCCGGCGGCCGGAAGCTGCGGCTCTTCAGCCAGCACCCCCTGGGCCGCCTGGAGCAGCTCTGCAGCGGCAACCGCGACTCAAGGCGACCGCAGGCTCCTGCTCTGGCACTCGAGCACCAGCTCAAGCACGTGGTGGCCGAAGTTCCTGCAGGTCCTGGAAGCGCTGAGCCACGATTCCCTGGTGGCCACCAGGGCGCCGCGCCCTGAGCGTGGCGCACGAGCTGCTGTGCCACAAGCCCGAGGGCGAGAAGGCCCTGCTGGTGCAGGTGGTGAACAAGCTGGGCGACCCCCTGAACAGAGTGGCCGCCAGGGCCTCGCACCTGCTGGAGACGCTGCTGCGGCAGCACCCCAACATGAAGGGGGTGGTGTGCGGGGGAGGTGGAGCGGCTGCTCTTCCGCCCCAACATCAGCCCCAAGGCGCAGTACTACGCCGTCTGCTTCCTCAACCAGATGGCCCTGTCGCACGATGAGGGGCGAGCTGGCCAGCAGGCTCATCGCCCTCTACTTCTGCTTCTTCCGGACTTGTATCAAGAAGAAGGAGGTGGAGTCCAAGATGCTCAGCGCCCTGCTGACGGGCGTGAACCGGGCCTACCCCTACGCCCAGGACGGCGACGACGAGGTGCGCGAGCAGGTGGACACGCTCTTGGCGTGCTGCACGCCGTGACCTTCGGCACCGCGTCCAGGCCCTCATGCTGCTGTTCCAGGTCATGAGCTCTCGGCAGACCATCTCCGACCGCTACTACGCGGGCTCTACCGGTAAGTGCCTGTTTCTTCCGTCCGTCCATCTGGCCGCCCAGGTCCCCCGCGGGGGGGGAAGCTGGACAGACTGGCCGTTAGCACCTCCTTCGCTCCTCACCAGCCTGGGTTAACTCCCCGATTCCCTCTTGGCTGAGTTCCCCACGGGCTTTAGGTCCCTGTTACCTTGAGAAGTTGTTCGATGCAGAAGAGGCCCCGCGCCCCAGCCAGAAGGGGGTCCATAGCCCCCCACTCTCATTCCGCAGTCACTGTGGCTGGATGGCTTTAAGGTGTTCAGGGTGGTGCAGGCGTAGCTCTGCGGGCCATAAGCCCCCCAGCCCCTCCTTCCCGTGGCCTCAGGGTCCCTCCTGTTCTTCACTCTCAGTCGGTGCAGCTCAGTGGCCTCAGGGTCCCTCCTCGAGCCTTTGGCTGACAGCTGAGGCTGTGACTACTCCAGAAGCTCCCGGGGGTCATAGACAAACCTCCCACCCCGAGGGTGCACAGAAGGCGGAAATGCCGTGGCCGGGATGAAGCTTGGAGACTCCCCAGGAGCACCCCAAGCTGCCTCCTTCCCTTTCATGTTTACCATTTCACCTTGTTTGGCGACCACATCTGGCTGTGCTCGGGGCGCACTCCGGTCTGTGCCCTGATCACGCCTGGCAGTGCTGGGCCCCCATCCGTGGTGCCGCGGATCAACCAGGATCTGCCGCGAGCAGGGCCGGCTCCTTACGCTGTGCCCTCTCTCCAGCCCTCAATTTTACGGTTGTGGGAGCCTGTCTTGAGACAAACGTCATCACATTGTCACGTGGCTAACATCCTGGACTTCAGTCACGCTGCCTAGATTCAAATCCAAGCTGCTCGTTTGTTGTGTGGGTTTGGGCAAATCACTATCACTTCTTCCCGTTGATCATCTATTTGCTGGCGGCACCGTAATATCTCCATACATCCTGTCTCTGTAGTAGACCCAAAGGCATCCGCTTGCTCCAGGAACATAAAGAGCCTCAAACCATTATATTGGGCAAATACTTCATTAAAAACCCTGTACGAGGGCCAGGGAGGCAGTAGAGAGCTTAAGCCGCTTGCCTTGCTCTGCCCTGGCCAGCCTGGTTCAGATCCCAGCAGTGGGTGCGCTCCCCTGAGCATAAGCAGGAGCCAGCCCTGAGCACTGCTGGGAGCCACAGTAACCCACAGTGGCGGCGTTCGTGCACTGAGGGGCCCGTGAAGAGCCCGGCCGAATGCCCACAGCCTGTCAGTCCGTCGACCCCTTGAGCAGAGCCGCTGCCCCCCCCCACATGCACATGCCTGTTTGCATTGTTGCGCCTCTGGAGCGCCCCCTGCTGTTGGGCTGGTCTCCTTCAGCACAGAGAGCCAGGTCGTGCTCTGTCTGTACACTCCTCTGTCCCACGGCTCTCGGGCGTTGGCGGTGCACAGGCCACGTCCGCCTGGCCCGGGCGTTGCGTGCACAGGCCACGTCTCCCACGGCTCGGGTTGGCGGGCGCCGCCGTCCCATGCTTCGCGTGGCGCACCCGCTTCCCATGCTCGGGTGTTGGCGGCACAGGCCCGCTCCCTGGCTCTCTGGCATTGGCAGTGCACAGGCCACATATGTCCCTTGGCTCTCTGGCATTGGCAGTGCACAGGCCACATATGTCCCTTGGCTCTCTGGCATTGGCAGTGCACAGGCCACATCTGTCCCGTGGCTCTCAGGTGTTGCTGGTGCACAGGCTGTGTCTGTCCCTGTGGCTCTTGGGTGTTGGCGGTGCACAGGCCACGCCTGTCCCATGGCTCTCGGGCGTTGGCGGTGCACAGGCCACGCTCTGTCCCATGGCTCTCAGGTGTTGGCGGTGCACAGGCCACGTCAGTCCCGTGGCTCCGGGTTTGGCGTCGCCACCCGTGCCGGCCAGCCCGCTCTGGCTCTCATCACTCTTCCCATGGCTCTTGGCATTGGTGCACAGGCCACGTCTGTCCCATGGCTCTCTGGCATTGGCAGTGCACAGGCCACATCTGTCCCGTGGCTCTCGGGCGTTGGTGGTGCACAGGCTGTGTCTGTCCCTGTGGCTCTTGGGGTTGGCGGTGCACAGGCCACGTCTGTCCCGCAACTCTCGGGCATGTGGCTGTTTAGAACGTGGCAGTGTCAGCAGCTGCTGCTACCACCAGAGTCACGTCTCTGTCTTCCAGTTCGTGTTTTTCTGTTCTTGGGCCTGTCCCTAGGGGCAGTTGGCAGGTCTGTATCTAACCCTCGAGGTGTCTCTCGCCCTGCCCAGCCTGCGGTGCCCAGCTGACGTGAGTCGGCATCTTGTCGCTCACGGTTCCTGGTCCTGTGCAGAGCGCGGTCACGTGCCTGTGCCAGCCTCTTCAGCAGAGACGCAGAGACACATTTGTTCCACTCCGTCCAGCTTTTGGTGGAGTTCCCAGTTCTGAAAGGAACGAAGCGTGTTTTAAGTGGGGCCATCGCCTTCGTAATTGGCGGGAGTGATTTGAGTTGTAAGGACTAAATTTTAGAGAGCGGTTAGAGAGGGTTGGGAGACGTTTGTCCAGCAGCTCTGAGGGCCGCACTGGCCGCTGCTCCCAGAGAGGCGCTTCCCATGGCTCCAGAGCCTCTTCCGCTGTTGGCTCTTGGCTTTGTTCAGTCCCGTCAGTGCACATGGTTCCAAACAGCAGGCACAAGCCTGCCGGGCAGTGCTCCCGGGAGAGGGCAGTTCTGCCTTTAGTGCTCCTCGGCATGTGCTCCTGGGAGAGGGCGGGTCTGCACTCAGTGCTCCTCGGCATGTGCTCCCGGGAGAGGGCAGTTCTGCCCTTAGTGCTCCTCGGCATGTGCTCCCTGGGAGAGGGCAGTTCCGCCTTTAGTGCTTCTCGACATGTGCTCCCGGGAGAGGGTGGATCTGCTCTTAGTGCTCCTCGGCATGTGCTCCCGGGAGAGGCGGAGTCTGCCCTCGGTGCTCCTTGGCGTGTGCTCCGCTGCGGAAGCCCTGATCTAAGGTGTAGAACTGTGTGGAGCAGCACAGGGCCCCTGGGGAGGGGGCTGCTCTGTCGGCTGGTGTGGGGGTCACGCCCGCAGTGCTCGGTACCATTCAGGCCCTGCATTGAAGCCTGTGCCCCCCATTGGCCCTGCTGGACAGCCCCGCTTCCTCTTCTGTGGCTTCCCTGGCAGTGCAGGTCCTTCCCGCCGAGGCCAGGGCCGGGCCGCAGCCGCCTCGCACGAACGCGCCTCCCTGTCTTGCAGCAAGATCCTGGACCCGGGGCTGCGCCGCGTGCTCCAAGCAGGCCCTGTTCCTCAACCTCCTGTACAAGTCCCTCAAGGCCGACGTGGTGCTGCGCCGGGTGAAGGCCTTCGTGAAGCGACTCCTCCAGGTCACCTGCGGGCAGATGCCCCCCTTCATCTGCGGGGCTCTGTATCTCGTGTCCGAGATCCTCAAGGCCAAACCAGCCTTACGGAGCCAACTGGACGATCACCGGTATGTTTCTGCTTCTGGGTCGGAGGGACAGGACTCACGGGTCTCTTCCACCATCGTGACGGTGACGGGTTTCTCTGAGCTAAGGTCTGGGGCGCAACGGAGACTCTTCTGCGGTGGACAGAGCTGGGTTTCCCTGTGCTCCCGACCTGGAGTCCTCAGTGAGGAAAGTGGTATCTTGGTCACTGGTAGCCACGCAAGATCCTTAGGGTTAGAAGTCAGGACATTGCTTTCCACTCCCGCCTAACTGCCAAGACGGAGTGGCCGTGACTTACAGCATTCCAATAAGGTGACCTCAGAATGAAGTACTGTACCGTAAGGTGTGGTAGAAATCTCGTGTGTTAATTGTGCTAAACCGCATAATTGCTATACCCAGTGCGGCTTTTTGTGTTTCTCCAGGTACACTGGCGCTGTTGTACTGTTTCAGGCCATTGTTTTCTGTGCTGGTTGCCCTTCACTTGCCTGTTTCCCCCAGCCCCCGTGGGACGTACAGCCTGCCGCAGTCATGCGTGAAATGTGGATGAACGAATAAGGGTTTCCAGGTCATAACAGGACCACTAAACCGTTTCTCTAGGAGTCTGATGAGGAGGAAAAGTTTCTTGATGTGGGTGGCGATGAAGATCCGGAACAGTTCACCGAGGCGGAGAAGGAGGCGGAGACGGAGACCGAGGAGGCAGCCGCGCCCGAGGGAGGCAGGCCGGGAAAGCAGGTCAGGACCACGGCCGCAGCGTCTGCGTCTTGGGTGCACTTTGATAACCTGAAGGGTGAGTTGTTCCAGCTCTTTGGTTTGTTTTCATTTGGGGGCCACACTGGTTCTGCTCAGGGGTGCTCCTGGCCGCGCACTCGGGAATTCCTCCCGCAGTGCTCAGTGGACACCTTTGGTGCGGGGATCAAACCCAAGTCAACCACGTGCAGGCAGGCGCCCTGCCGCTGTATTACCTTCCAGCCCGTCTTTCCGTCTTTCCATGATTCTTAGAGAGTTTTAATCAGAGTCTTGGTTTCTCCCTCAGATCTTATGACAGCATTTTGTTTGTTTGGGGCCACACCCTGCAGTGCTCAGGCTTATTCTTGGCTCTGCGCTCAGGCATCACTGTGGCGCTGGGCATTAGCTGGGGTTAGCGCTGCAGGGCACCCCATGAGTCCAGTCAACAACTTACAGGATTTCGAGCTTTAGTTCTAAGCAAATGCCTTTTGGAGCCATGAAGATTCAGTGAGAAGACCATTAAATACTCCATAGGTTTTAGTTCTTTTAACCGTAACTCAGTTATGGGACTGAGATTGTTAAGGCTGGCCTTGCACACACCCGCCCCAGGCCTGATCCCTGGCTCCACGTATAATCCCCCCAAGGATCACGACCAGAGTGATCCGCGAGTACAGCCAGGGTAAGCCCTAAGCAGTGGAGGTGCAGAAGTTTCTAGCCTTGCACAGATTTTTCGTCACTAGCCTTTTTGTGTATGGTAAGGCCTCAGACACAAATAGATACGGAGGAAGAAAGGAGTAGACGCCGGGGAGAGAAGCGGGTTCCTGACCCGGGGCTGTGTGGCCTGAGTTTCGACACTGTGGCACCCTTTGAGCACCGTCTGTAGGATTTCTTGCAGAAATATTTTGGGGTTGGAAACTTCTGTAAGCTAGGACTAGGTTGCCATAACCCCAGACAAAGGGAATTCGGCCTCGAGGCAGAGTATGGCTCCAGAGAAGTCTGTGGACCAGCAGCGCGTGGAGCCGCCCACGCTGTCGGCAGAGTCTTGGGCAAGTGGTTTCCTCTCCGGCCTTCACTGTGCCGAAGAAATACAAAGGAGAGAAGGACAGTTCCCGGGGAGTTTCCGGAAGAGTCCCTGTGTCTGAGGCGAAGCTGGGAGCCTCTGGAAGGCGCTCCAGTATGGTCTGAGCGCGGCCGCTCTGGGGGTGCCCGTCCAGGAGAGATTCCGGCGGAAGACAACGGTGACGAGAGGACCCTGAAGCCCGGCAGACACACTTCAGTCGCTTGTCACTTGGCGTCTCCCTTGGCCCCAGAGAGGCGCTAGTGGGGCGGCTTCCACGCCAGCTGCCTTGGTAGCGCGGGCTTGGGAGCCCTGGAGAGGTTGGGCGTTTCCGTCCCAGCCAGCGGGTCTCGTTCTGCTGGTCCCTTTATGTGTGGCGGCGGTCTTTTCTCTCTTCCTGCCTTCCTGTGCTTTTCTGCTCTAGTGAGGGGCGGGAGCAGTGGCTTTGGGGACACAATGTTTGCAGATTGTAATTTTGTGTCTAATTGTTGCTGTTTTCAGGTGGGAAACAGTTACACAAATATGATCCGTTTAGTAGAAATCCTTTGTTCTGTGGGGCTGAAAACACAAGTCTATGGGAACTCAAAAGGTGAGACACTTTATTTCTTCTTCAGAGCAATCATTGTCTATTCGCTGTCCCCGGTCACCCGCCCTCCCGCCTGGCTTTTTCCTTTAGCACAAGCCCCTCCGAATCCAGCCTGGCGTGACGGCCTGCAGGGTTTCTGTGTGTGAGCCGCGCCCAGTATGCCAGGGCTTATTCTGGCATTCAGGGTCATTCCTGGAGGGGCGGGGCCAGCAGTGTGGGGGATAGAAACCGAGCTTGCCACTTACTGGCAAGTGCCACTTTGCTATTTTTTGCCCCCGAGTTCTGTTTCTTGTAGGAGATATTAAAATGGGTAATTGGGGGGGTGGAGTGATAGCACAGCAGGGAGGCGTTTGCCTTGCACACGGCTGACCCAGGTTCGATCCCGGCATCCCATAGGGTCCCCCGAGCCCGCCAGGAGTAATTCCTGAGTGCAGAACCAGGAGTAACCCCTGAGCATCGCGGGTGTGACCCAAAAAGCAAAATAAAATAAAATGGGTAATTTTGGTTTGTTCATTAGAGTCTTGTAGTGACAGAAGGTTTCAGTCTGTAATTTCTAGTGCCAGGGTGGAGACCAGGGCCTCCCGCACGGAGCCCGGCTCCTCCACTGAGCCCCACTCCAGCGCAGGCCCCTTGTGGGGCTCCCCCATGAGATCCAGGCCTGCCCAGAGGCCGTGCTCCCGAAGTGCTCGGCAGTGGGGACTCCAGAAACGTGAGAGACCTCTTGAAGCCCGACAAAAGCAGCATGTTCTCGCTGACATGGGTATCTCTGAAAAATGATTTTCGTTTTTCCTGGACCCGGCAGAGTGCAGAGGGCTGGGTGCTCGCGCCTTCTGTGTTTCGGCCCTTGGTGTGGTCAGCGGCACCACACAGCTCGCCCAGCACCCCAGGAGGGGCCCGATACTGTCTCTGTGTTCTTTACAGTGACATGTAGCAGGCGTGCTGTTGTGTGACCGTTTCTGGTGTGATCCTACTGAGGTGAAGGTCGCGGTCCACCATAGAGGAGCCGCCCTTCCGCTGAGGCGGGCAAAGCAGCTTCTCACCAGAACTGTGACATGCTCGGCCCGTGTCTTCGACCTTCCTCACCTTTTTCTCTCTCTCTTGCCTCCAGCTCTCTGAGCATTTCCATCCCTCTGTGGCCCTTTTTGCAAAGACCATCCTTGAGGTAAGTATCATGACAAGAAATCCGTGTGTCTTGTAGTTTCTCCCCGGGGCTCTCAGATGCTTTTCTGCCGTGGAGGGAAGGGGGTCTCCTTCCTGCGCCCTAGGGAGTGGGCAGGGGTGGGGACCTCGGCAGCGAGGCTTGGCCCGGCCTTTCTCCACCCCTGCCTGCTGGTCGCTGCTCTTCGCCTGTGCGTAGGCAGCTGTGCGCCGTAGACTCCAGGGAATGTGCTCGATTGCTTCAGCTCGCAACTTACGCGGCGTAGTCGTGGCTGGAGTACTGCTGGGGCCCGTGTGCCCTGATGCCACGGTGCGAGCCTGTGCTTCCCCCTTCCCGTCTGGGCGCGAGCCTGATGCCTCTCCCTTCCCCCACCTGGCAGGGGAACTCCTATTCAGTATTCGGGGGACCCACTGCAGGATTTCACACTGATGAGATTCTTGGATCGCTTCGTGTACCGGAACCCAAAGCCACGCAAAGGCAAAGGTGCGCCCGGTTTGGTGCTGGGCCCCGAGCAGCCGCCCAAGCCTGCCGCACATTTCACATCTGAGTGACTCCACATTGCAGAAAACACCGACAGCGTCGTGGATGCAGCCGAAAAGGAAGCAGGTCCTGAACGATGTCCGCGCGCTGCCGGGTGAGTCTCCTGCTGGTCCCTCGGCGGACCACATGCATCTGCGCGGGAGCCCGAGACACGGCGCCAGCGCCACGGGTAGCTCCCATCCTCAAGTCTGTTTCTGTGAAGCTAGGGACTGCAGGCGTAGCTTCAGTCACCCTGAAATTACAAAGTTCCTCATTGCACCCTCCACCAGCGCTGCCCCGTGCCCCCCAGTCTGAGGAGGGGTGTTCTGATGCCCGGCCTCCCTCGGTGCAGTGACTCCGCAGCCGCTGCCGTCGGGCCAGCCGCTGAAGCTGCCATCGGGCCAGCCGCTGGAGCTGTCGTGGCGCCCCAGGCACACGCTCAGACGCCAAGGTCTCGGGCGGGAGTTTGGCAGAAGCCCATGGCTGGTTTTGCCCCTGGGAATCATGAAAACTTGACAGCCAGCTGCTCCGGGAACTTGGAGCCGTCTTGTCATCTGTTTCTGTTTGAAACACGTTTCTCTGCATCTGGAGGCCCACGCCCTTTTATCCAGAGTAGGGTTAAGTTGCAGCTGATGAATTATTTAATTCCGAGCTTGCCTGAATCCCCCCTAGGTCCAGAGATGTAACTGAGTTAAAATTAGAGGTCATATTTCTTTTGGTCAGGAGGAGAATTTGTTTTGAGAAGAGGGTGGTTTAGGGCCACACCTGACTATGCTCGGGCTCACTCCCAGCAGGCTCAGGGAGAGCTGAGGGGTTCCAGGAATCACACTCTGGTTGGCTGCAAGCGAGACACATGCCCTGAGGGCCGAAGCCATAGCATTTGCCTCTCACGTGGCCAACCAGGGTTCCATCCCCGGCATCCCATATAGTCCCCTGAGCACTTGCAGGAGTATTTCCTTAGTGCAGAGCCAGGAGTCACCCCTGATCATGGCGGTGTGACCCAGAAAGGGGAAAGACACTTTGCCCTGTCCGCTGTATCCTCTCCCACCCAGGATATTTGTATTGTTTGCTCTGGGTTTCCTCCGTGCTAAGTCATCTGGGGACTTGTGTTTGTCTACGTTACTCCCAGAGTTCCCAGAGCAGTGCTCCGAGCTGACTCCTAGCTTGGTGCTCGGGAATCGTTCCTGGCAGGGTTTGGGGGACTATGTGGGGCCTGGGGTTGAACCCGGGTGCCACATGCTGGCCAGTGCCCTCCCAACGGGGAGGATGACAGGACACTTTCCCACACCAGCCACGATGACCACTTGGCCGCCTGCCTCTGCACCCACGGCTTCAGTGTTGCGGCTCGCACACCTCTCCTGACCGTCCTTTGTGGGGCCAGGGGAGATGTGCAGAGGACTGGGGCACGATTTTTTTTTTTTTTTTTTGCTTTTTGGGTCACACCCGGCGTGCTCAGGGGTTACTCCTGGCTATCCACTCAGGAATTACTCCTGGCGTCTCAGGGGACCATATGGGAGCCGGGACGAACCCGGGCGGCATGGCCCGCCGCGGCAAGGCAACGCCTTACCCACTGGGCTCCGCCCGCCCTGGGGCACCGATTTAGTATGTGAGTGGCTTAGACGTGGCAGCGTGTGGAGCTGCGACACTGG
The DNA here is from genome assembly GCA_021461705.1 of Cryptotis parvus. Lineage (NCBI taxonomy): Eukaryota > Metazoa > Chordata > Mammalia > Eulipotyphla > Soricidae > Cryptotis > Cryptotis parvus. The sequence goes on from JAJIBD010035787.1 coordinate 13,036, forward strand.
GTGTGGCCCCAAGCCACAATGTGGTCCCATCTGTCCACCTCCCTTAGAGGTGGAGTTACTGGAGGCTGTAGAAGTATCACGATGCTGCGTGTCAGAAGCTGGTTACAGGCCCGCGGAGTTTCCTTAAACATTGTAAACTTTCTTTTCCTAGTTAACAGTAAGGAGTTCCTTGCCAAGGAGGAAAGCCAGATACCAGTGGATGAAGTGTTTTTTCACCGGTAAACGCTTTGTTTGCTACAGATCTGTTTGGGTTCATCCAGAGTTTTCAGTTGTGCAGAATGCTTTGTAGCCGTGATAGACCGATCTCAGCAGCTCAGAGACACGCTGGTGTCTGCTACAAATCCCGTGCCTCTGGGGCAGCGACGGGCTCCCGGCTCGTCTCGGGCTGTCGGGCAGCCTGACCGGCTTCACTGTGTAAAACGTGAAACTTGGGTGAGGAATTCTGATCTGCCTGTGGAGGCCGGCGGCCGCTGAGCTGGGCAGTCCATCTGCTCGGAGGTCACGGACAATATTCTTTCCACTTCGTGATACATCAGTTGTGTGGAGCCTTTTCCTACACCACATGATTGAATTGAAATGTTCTTAACACTGCTGGCATAAAGAAACTCAGCTCTGGGCCAGAGCAGTGGCACAGCAGGGAGGGAGCCTGCCTTGCAGCGTGCCGCCTGGGATCAGCTCTCAGCACCCAGGTGGTCCCCTGAGGCACCTCCAGGTGCGGCCCGAAAAAGAAAAAAAGATAAATCCAGATGTTTGTTTCAGAAATAAGTCGTTTAAAAGATCTTAATTCATATTATCATTTTAGTCTTTTATATAAAACTGAGGTAACATCTTCTGCCTGTGTGTCACGGGCTAGGATGCTTTGATTAAAAAGAGACTTTTAGTCAAATTCTGAAATGAACAATATGTATCTTATTGTAGGTTTTATAAAAATCTCCCTGTTAAGGAGAAACAGAAGAGGGATTCAGACGAGGAAAGTATAGAAGATGTGGACGACGATGAATTTGAAAGGGTGATTGGTGAGTGATGCGGCTGTCAGCGCAGCAGGGAGTTCTCTGGGGGCACCTGCAGCGCCGGGTCCTCCTGGTAATGCCCCGGTTCTCTCCCTCCCCACAGCGCCCGGCTCCCTCCTAGTAACGCCCCCGGTTCTCTCCCTCCCGACAGCGCCCGGCTCCCTCCTGGTAACGCCCCGGTTCTCTCCCTCCCGACAGCGCCCGGCTCCCTCCTAGTAACACCCCCGGTTCTCCCCCTCCCGACAGCGCCCGGCTCCCTCTGGAACGCCCCGGTTCCTCTCCCCTCCCGACAGCGCCCCGGCTCCCTCCTGTAACACCCCGGTTCTCTCCCGACAGCGCCCGGCTCCCCTCCTAGCGCCCCGGTTCTCCTCCCGACAGCGCCCGGCTCCCTCCTAGTAATGCCCCCGGTTCTCTCCCGACAGCGCCCGGCTCCCCGAACGCCCGGTCTCTCTCCGACAGCGCCCGGCTCCCTCCTAGTAATGCCCCCCGGTTCTCTCCCGATAGCGCCCGGCTCCCTCCTAGTAACGCCCCGGTTCTCTCCCGACAGCGCCCGGCTCCCCTCCTCTAATGCGATTCGGTTTGTTCGGTTGAACCAGGATCCCCATGCACAAGCCAAGTGCCTTCACCTCTCCGCTGTCTAACCATTTGCCAAGTTTATTACTTGTTCATAGAACCCGGATGTGTTAGTGCTAGAGGTGGTTTTAACTTTTAAGAGCTTTCAGCAAGTTCGAGGTATCTGAAGAAGCCGGTGCAGGCCCAGCGTGGCCCCACTGGGATCTTCCCCTGCCTGCCCGGCAGCGCGCGCCCTCCTGAGGGCGCTGCTTGCTACCCGGGCCCCCCAAAATATTCTTAAAATCCTTTGCCAAAAAATAGATGCAGATCACAGGGGGAGTTAAGGAGAATAATTGTCAATTACCCACATGTGCTTGAGAAAAGTGTGCCTTAAACATTCATCGGCAGGAGATGCTGCAGTGCAGTGAGTATACTCACTCTCGGGCCAAGGCCTTTATTAAGCAAGTAAAGGCTTTTATTATTTATCTGTGCTCTGCACATGCCCCCTGGGCAGAGCAACAGGACAGCAGGCACGGCACTTGTCTTGTAGTGTGGCCAACCCTGGCACCACATGTGGTCCCCCTGAGCCTATCAGGAAAAACACATTTGGGGTCTCGGCCCAGTGGGTAGGGGCAGGTGCTGCACACCCCAGCCTGGGTCCAGCCTCAGCGCCTGTGTCCCCTGAGCACCACAGGGTATGGCCCCAAAACAACAAAATCAGGGGCCGAGCGATAGCACTGTGGGGAGGGCACATTGCCGACCGGGTTCAATCCCGGGCGTCCCATATGGGGTCTCTCTCCCCCAGCACCGCCGGGAGTAACTCTTGAGTGCAGAGCCAGGCGTAACCCCTGAGCACCACCGGTGTGACCCAAAAAAGAAAAAACAAAACTTCGTTTTTAATATTTTGGTATGCTTCCACAGTGTAGTAAATCTGCTCTTTAATTCAGACTAAATTTTAATAGAAACTTAAAGCAAAAGGTAGGAATTTAGAAAGACATATTGTGGGGCCGGAGCGATAGCCCAGCTGGTAGGGCGTTTGCCTTGCACGCAGCTGGCCCATGCCGGCCGGGTTTGATCCCCAGCATCCCATATGGTCCCCCAGCACTGCCAGGAGTAATTCCTGAGTGCAGAGCCAGGAGTAACCCCTGAGCATCGCTGGGTGTGGCCCAACAAGCAAAAAAATAAAAAAACTGCAGTGAACTGACTTTTTTTTTTTTTTTTTTTTGTTGGGTCACACCCTGCAATGCTCAGGGGTTCTCCTGGCTCTTTGCTATGGGCTTCGGGGATCAAACCCAGGTCGGCCGTGTGCAGGGCAAATGGCCTCCCCGCTGTGATACCGCTCCGGCCCCCCCATTTTAATTAGGAACACAGTCAGGTTAGGGGTACAAGTTTCTGCGCTTGAAGAAGTCCGGCTGGAGTCCGGTCTTGCGCGTGAGCGTGGCTGGATCCCACACCCAGTCTCTGTTTCCTCCTGCAGACACGTTCGAAGACGATAATTGCTTCAGCGCCCGCCAGGATGACCTGGACTTTGCCAGGTAACCGTCCGCCTCCCGGCCCTCCTGGCCCCAGAGCAGAGGCGGGCGGGGGTGTGGGGCGGGGACACACACTGCCGTGGGCCCGGGGCTGCTGAGTAAACCCTGACATTGCGGGTCGGGCGTCTTCAGCAACGTGAGAAAGAGGAAGAAAGGGGCTAAAGACGAGCTGGAAGAGGACTCTGAGGACAGCGACGAGAGCTCGGCGACAACCTCGGCGACGACGAGGTGTCCTTGGGCAGCATGGACGAGGAGGAGTTCACTGGACTCGAGGATGACGGGGGCACTTTCCTGGACGTGTCGGAGGGCGAGAGCGAGGGCGAGGACCTTCCAGGTGAGCCACCGGCCCGTCCCGGCAGTGCCTCCACGCCTCCCATTGGTGGTGGTTGCTGCTTGGTCGTGGGGCCACCCCCACGGCCTCACATTTCCCACCCGAGTCCCTCTTGGGACTTGGAGGACAGGCCAGGTGGTGACGAGAGGGTCAGCTCTCTGCGCAGTGCTGCCCGCCTGCTGGCCCAGGCCTCGTCCACACGCTTCTGCTCCGTGCCGTGGTCCACCTGCCCAGCCCGAGATGGTTTTCCGGTGCGGCCCGGCCAGCACTCAGGAGAGGCTCTTTCTGCCGCAGCTGACGGTCAGCTTGAGCTTTCATGGTGCCCAGGCAGTGCCTGGTGGTTGGACTGGTGTTTGCTGGGATCAGAGCAGCGACTGAGCTCATGGACACATGTCCGTCGTGGCGATGCTGGGCAGCGCTTCAGCTGCGTACTTGCACCGAGAATGGGGTGGACCAGGGTCCCTTGGGCTCACGGACCTAGGCCCCAAGTGAGGACGGGCCGGAGCAGGGTTCATTGCCACCGGGCGGGATTGCTTCAGACTTGGGATCCTACGGTCCTGATGGTTTAACAGATCTCGGTGGGGTCGGTGCCAAGAGCCACAGCAAGAAGAACAAGAGGAAAGATCCGCATGACTTTGACGTCGCTGGGTCATTTCAAGGTAAGAAAATGCATTTAAGGTCTTAGACAGGGTCCGGGTGTGTGTAGGTGGTAGAGTGTGTTGTTGTGTGCGAAGCTTCCGGGTTGGTCACCGGCACTGCCAGGCTGAGAGGTTCAGGATCAAGGGAGCAAAGCCCCAAGACGTGCTTTGGCACAGCCCCGGAGAGACCCGCATGTATTCTGATCACACGTGCAGTGGGCGGAGCCTGATGGGAACTATGAGAGTGGGCTGCGATGACCTGTGCCGAGCACGTGTGGACAGCGGGGCCTCACAGGTGCTGCCTGAAGAGGCTCTTGGAATGCCAGACGCGTCTGCGTGCTGCTTCAGAGAAGTGAGGGGCCTGGGCGAGCACAGTGGGGAGGGCGTTTGCCTGCACGCGGCCGACCCAGTTCAACCTCTGGCATCCCATATGGGCCCCTGAACACTGCCAGGCGTAATTCCTGGGTGCTGAGCCAGGAGTAACCGCTCAGCATTGCTGGGTGGGACCCAAAAAGCAAAAAAGTGAGGATAGAAAAAAACACAGTATTTCTAGTTTGATATTTAAATGAATTATTTAAATATTTAGTGGGCATTAAATATACATAGAACCATTTACTGTTTTATTTTGAAAAGCATGCAGAGTATTAGCAGGTTTCTGAAAGGAGCACCAGTTTGAGTAATACAGACAATTTCCTTAGTAAAATAATGATTTTGATCAGCTTCTTCACAGTAAATCCACAGAATAAAACCTTAAACCTGATTAGGCTTCACAAGTTGGCAGTTGTGCCTTCAGATATTCAGATGCACCATGTCAGCACTGGGATTTTAATGTTGCCTGATCCAGAGGGCAGAGGCGGTTCTGAAAGGCAAGAAGACGCGGCTGTCAGGGGACAGTCTGGGCTCATCTCCTGAAGGTCCCGTCTGCTCCTCCGTCTGTAGACGCGGCAGATTGTTGCTTGCGTTTCAACACATACAATTTAACAAAAACATGTGGAAAGATTTTTTTCAAAGATCATTGGACAACTGAGTAACCTCACTGAATTATTTTTAGGGCCAAGGAAAAAGAAGAAAAGTCTCGATGACTCCAGCCTGTTTGTGTCTGCGGAAGAGGTAAGGTGCTACTGCCGGACGGGCTGTTGGGCGGTCGGTACCGGGGGACAGAGGGGAGGGTGGCGCTGCGGGTTGGGGCTCTGGTTCTAGGTGTCTAACCATGTCTGTTTCAGTTTGGCTCCCTGCTGGACGAAAACATGGGCTCCAAGTTCGATAACATCGGCATGAACGCCATGGCCAACAAAGATAACGCAAGTAAGGAACGGAGTCATTTCCCGAGGCTGCTGGGCGGGCCACACCGGGGCCAGAAGCTGCTCGGCTCCTCAGGGGCCTTGCGGGGGCTTAGGGGAGGGCCAGGGGCACTCTAGCTGCTGAATCCGGCACCCACCACCCACCCACCACTCCTGGCTTCTCTTCTGGGAGAAATCTTGGAAGCGTTTCCTCCTCAGTCAGCCTCGGGAATCTCCGCCGACACAGCCCGTGGTCAGGAATGACTGGGACGGTCACTGCGGAGGTGACCCTCACCCCCCCACCGTCGCGGGGTCCCGAGACCGCCTGGCACTCAGCCCTCCCCTTCCGCCCCAGGTTTCAAGCAGCTGCGGTGGGAGGCCGAGCGTGACGACTGGCTTCACGGCCGAGAGCGAAAAGCATCATGAGGGAGGAAGAGAAGCGCCCGGAGGCGGCCAGGAGCCGCGCACAGAGCGAGGAGGCACCGGACAAGGGGCGCTCCGCAGGTGTGAGCCCACTCACGGCTAGCTCCCGCTGCTGGACCACTTCTCCTGGTCTTGCTCTCTGATTCCGTGCATTCCAGAATGTTCTATGGACTTGTAATAAGCTACAAAATAAAAGGAGTTGTCATTTGTAGACGCGTGAAAGGTCAACTACTGAGGAAGCAAATACCCCCACTGCTCTGGCTGCGCCCACGCAGCTGTCCGGACAAGCACCATCTATGAAGCGGCTTGAGGCCACATACAGGCTGGGCATTCCGAGCCATCTTTCTAATCCGTAGGTAATCCCACGAGGCAGGAAATATTCTCAGTTTGACTAAAAGAAACAGCTCCGACAAACTAGTAAACGGAGCTAGGTTTTGTGTTTTGGGGGGGGTCACACCCGACAATGCTCAGGGGTTACTCCTGGCGGTGCTCGGGGACCGTACAAGATGCCGGGATCAAACCTGGGTTGGCCGCGAACAAGAAAAACGCCCGCCCGCTGTGCTATCGCTCCGGCCCTTGGAGCTGGCTTTGCTGGGTTTTAAGCTGCGATTTGATTGTCAAGTCCCGGAAGAAATCATTTAGCCCTTAACTGCTCGTACTAATCGTCCACCAAAATGGTTTCGTACACTTTCGTTTACATAAGGACATACCTTCCAAGATGAAGGGGAATCTCTTGCTCATTGTTTGCCTGAAATCTGAGAACACAGAAATTCAGTATATGAACATGTTTTTAAGACTGCCTACATCTTTGAGAGTCAGGCTTGGAGAGCCCCCGGATATGGGGCTCTGTGGGGACAGCCCAGACTATTGTTAAAGCCTGGGTTAAGCCCCGGTACCATGAAACGCAACTCGGTGATCAGAGATTGCTCCGGCTCAGCACGAAGCTTGGCGTGCGGCCCGTCCCCTCCCTGAACTCTGGCCGCCTGCAACCCAATCCCCAAAAAGGTTTTTTTTTTTTCCCGCTTTTTGTGTGACACCCAGCGGGGCTTGGGGACCATATGGGATGCGGGGATGGAACCCGGGTCAGCCGAATGCAAAGCAAATGCCCTCCCTACCCGACTACATCACTCCAGCCACCCCTCCAATTTTTTGGGGGGTCACATGCATCAATACTCGGGTTACTCCTGGCGGCACTTGGGGGACCGTGGGGATGCCGGGGATCGAACCCAGGTCGGCCACATGCAAGGCAAACGCCCTCCCCACAGTGCTGTCACTCTGGCCCCAAAATTTTTAAATTGTGGGCCTGGGGAGAGAGTGCTCAAGAGAAGCGGCCCTTAGCACTGTCGCACTTGGTGTCCAGGCCTGCACCTGCCCACAAAGAAAACGTCATATAGAATTAAGGCTCTGCAGGGGCCGAGCAGCGCACAGCAGGTAAGGCCCTTGCCTTGCACACAACCAGGAGTGATCCCTAAATGCAGAGCCAGGACCAAGTCCTGTGTGGATAGCATAAAAACAAACCAAAGCTTCCCCAAAACTGGGGCCGGAGCGATAGCCCAGAGGGTGGGGCGTTTGCCTTGCACGTGGCTGGCCTGTGCAGGCCCGGGTTCAATCCCCGGCATCCCATATGGTCCCCTGAGCATTGCCGGGTGTGACCCAAAAGAGAAAAAAAAAAAAAAACTTCCCCCCAAACAAACCTATAGGAATGTTTGATGCGGTCTGTACCAGGTGACCGGTGGGTTAGGTGGTGGAAGGCTGGCAAACACCCATGAGGCACAACTGGGGGCAACTCGGGCTGGTGGGGCTAGCGGTGGCGCCTCCCCGTCCCTTCTCCTCTAACAACGCTGTCCGCCCCCATTTGTCCCGTTTCTTAAGGCGTACAAACCTAACCCCTGTTTCCAATGGTGTGCTTGGGACGGAGGGGGGCTACCACAGCTGGCCCCACTCAACACCGTGACTGGGGCTGTCTCGAAGTATTATGTATTTTTTTAAATTGTGTCGTTTACTGAGCAGTATTTGAAAGCAAGTTTGAGTAATGTGTTCTACATAGCTTTATGAATAATATATGGCTGTCATGACCTTAGAATTAGAAATTAAACTACCCCGTTTTCAAAATCGATTTTATGTATCATTTGCTTTTAAATTCCTTGGACGTTTCTCGTCCCCTCAGTGCTAAAGGCTGAAGACCCACGAGCAGCCCGAGGTACTGTCCAGGGACACAGTCTGAGGTTTCAAAGGCCACTAGGACATTCTCTTCGGTGCGTTCTCGTCCATAAAGAGGGAGCAGCGGTCAGGACGATCAGGGACTCCCTCCTGACAGCTCTCAGTTCAGCACAGGACGGTGGGCTGCTGGGATCCCAGGTCCTCCAGCTGTACCTGGGACCACCCAAGGGCCATGTGGTGCCAGGAACGGACGAGCCGGCTGCATGCATGGGCAGTGCCTGCGCCTGGCAGCTCTGGTGCGGGGGCCCAGCCCAAGGCTCCCACGTGCAGACCTCCGGCCCCAAAGCATCAAGCGTCACTGCTGTGTTTGGCTTTCGGCCACACCTGGCAGTGCTCAGGGCTTACTCCTGACGCAGTGCTCACAGAGGCAGGCCCTCGGGAACTGTATGTGGTGCCTGACCTAAACCCAGGACTCCGCGTGTAGCCAGGCACTGGGGCCACTGAGCTCTGCCGACCCTGAACCAGCATTTCTAGGCTGAAAAGGCCGAGGCTGCAACATCAGATGCGCCCCGGAAGTGACTATGGGCAGGGAAGGTTTGATGCCCAACACTGATGGGGGCTCCTGGCAGCCTGAGAAAACAGGGAACGCTGACAGCTGAGCTGGACGGCGGCGCCCGTCTTCTCAGACCACGCAAGGTGCAGTGGGCGAATGGAGTGCCTCCGGCTTCTCTGCCCTCTCCCCCAGTGAAGCCATGAAGATGCAGAACTCCTAAATGAACCTTCTGGAGGGTAACAGCTAGACAGAGCGTTAACAGCCCACACTGGCACCTAACACACCCGCGAACTATGCAACCCTCCAGAAACGGTAACTTCCAAATCAACATACCTTGGCTTGTGTTCATCTTATTAAACAAAAAATAGGCACCAAAAATGCCCACCACTTCCGCCAGCAAAAACTCCTTTAAAGATCTTCTTTGCCATCGGCTCCATAGACCGGGACATCCTAGATTTCATAAGACACACAGATGCTCGTGGGAGCGGATCACACTTAAGCCACTTGATAATAACAGTCCCTGCTGCACCTTCAGAAGACCAACCCACGGCTGGAGCACAGCAGGCAGGGAGGGCACACACGGCCAAACCGGTTCAATCCCAACACCCCATATGATCCCGAGTCCTGCCACGGGGACCCGTGAGCACAGAGCCAGGAGTACGCCCTGAGCACTGGTGGCTGTGGCCTCACATTCCCCCCAAAAAAAGTCTGAACTCCAAAGCTTCTGCCTAAGCTGCAGTAAACTCAGCTCACGGCCCAGGTTTTCATCCGCACAGGTGAGTGCAATGGGCCCAAGACAGGGCTTGGGAAAATCAAAGGAAGGGTGGAAGGGACAGCTGACGTCACACTCAACACCGTGGGGGGCTGCCGCGTCTGTGTATGCAGTCTGAGCTGGGTGAAAAGTCCCCATCTGGACGTGGCGCCGGAATCAGCGGCTGCAGCGACTCCAAACCCTTTATGGCGCTTTGTTTGGGGCCACCCGTGGGTGCTGGGACCCAACCGGGCCAAGCACCTGCTCCCTCACTCCACGAGGCCCAGGGCCAGCAAGGCTGGACACCCATCGCTGTTGTGTCCAGCGTGCAGATGGACGGCTGGACACTGGGGCCAGGGCGGGGCTGGGCCTGGTCTTCACAATGCCAGGGTAATTAAATCAACGTCTGGGGGTAGGATTTCCCTACAAACATCCTCTCCAGGTGCGTCCCACACACACCCCCTTTTCCCACTCGGGAATGAGAAATGGGATAGTCTGCCGTCCGCCTCGTCCTGAGGACTGAAAGATCAACTTTATTAATTCTACCTAAAACAAAAGAAGCTCAGAACCAAAGAACCCAGAGGCAGGTGCTGGGGGTGGGAGCGGTGTCGAGATGCAGGCAGCAGGCAGCCTGGCCACAGAAAAAAGGGGAAAAAAGAAAGAAAAAAAAAAGTCTGGTTGGGTCAGGAAGAGCCCAGGAGGGCCAAGAGCGGTCGTTGTTTCCGCACACCTCGGCCCGGGTTCAAGCCCAAGCACCCCTGATCCCCGAGATGAAGCTCAGGGCTGGGAAACTTCCCACCTAGAGAATCGCTGAAAAGGCATGGGGGGCTCGGCCCGGG
>JAJIBD010035788.1:0-12701 GCA_021461705.1 Cryptotis parvus
CCATACATTTAACATCAACGTTTACTTTTTTGTTTTGGGGGTAACTCCAAATTAACGTTAAGTCCCACAAGGACAAAGAGATATGCAGTGTTATACCCAGAACCAATTTTTTCTTATTTGCCCTATGGCTACACTAGCACACGACGGACATATGAGATGTTACTGGTGCCTGCTTGAGCAAATCAATGAACAACAGGAAGACAAGTGATCTAAGTGAAGTGATTTATAGAATTATATGTTAAGTGAAAGCTCAGAAAGGTTTTTATTTTTTTTTTTTTTTTTTTGCTTTTTTGGGTCACACCGGTAATTCTCAGGGGTTTCTCCTGGTTCTGCACTCAGGAATTACTCCTGGCGGTGCTCGGGGTACCAGATGGGATGCCGGGATTGAACCTGGGCCGTGATGGGCGGCCGCGTGCAAAGGCAAACACCCTACCCGCTGGGCTATCACTCCTAGTTCTGCACTCAGGAATTACTCCTGGCAGTACTTGGGGACCATTTGGGATGCTGCGTTTGCCTTGCACGTGCCCAACCCGGATTCAATCCCCAGCATCCCAAATGGTCCCCAAGTACTGCCAGGAGTAATTCCTGAGTGCAGAGCTAGGAGCAATCCCTGAACAGCACCATGTGTGGCCCCAAAAGCACAATGGCATAGCAAATATTCATGTTAGAATTGATCTGGTACATTGGGAGACAGCGACTTTGGTTAATTTTGAGACATTATTGGCATATAAATGATAGTTTAGGCATATATTATAATTTGCATATTTTGTGAAATAATCATTACAGAAATATAGTTAATATCTATACTATAATATACTTCACTGTATTACTGTATTCCGTTCATCATCGATTGGCTCGAGCAGGCACTAGTAACATCTCCATATGTCCTGTCTCATGCTAGTAGAGCCCAAGGGCATCTGCTTGCTCCAGGAACATAAAGAGCCTTAAAACCATTCCATCAGGTCATGGGAGTGAGGTCTATAATTGTTATTGGTATTTGGCATATCAAATACGACACGGGTAGCTTGCCAGGGTCTGCCATGCGGGTAGCATATAATATACTTAGTTACAGTTTTTGAGAAGCAAACTTTTGAGATCTACTCTCAAGAACTTTCAAATATGCAATATACTGTCATTAACCTGGGCCACCAAGCATATATATAGAATATAGTTTCATGATACTAAGTTGTCACCATTGTGCTTTATGCTCTCTCATTCCTTCCACAAAGATAACTTAAGAATGAGAAGATTTGATGGGAAAAAGATGAAGAATCATTTTTTATGGGAAAAAAATGGAGGAGAACCTAGTATAAGTTTTGTGAAAATTTGTTCTAGAAAGGCAGTGTTCTTCTTTCCTAGAAATTAAGACTATAATTCAACATATAATCACCTTATGAAAAATAAGATATATTAGCTAGATTATTCACTATAAGGTGTTACATAAATGAATTCTGCAATAATGTATTTCTATGGTATTTATAAAAAAAAACTTGCAAGAAGCCAGAGGAACCCCCATACCATGAGGCCGCCATTTTCAAATTCAGATTCCACAGCTTGTCAGAGCTCCACCCATCAGAAGAGCTGATCACAAGCCCTACTCTTCAGAGTTCCAGCATACAGCAGTCTATTTCAAGCCCAGGCATGCGTCCAGAGACTCAGATACATGGGGCAGAGCTGCTACCGGCTCTCCCAGAGCCCAGTTGATCATGAGGCACCCAGGAGGGAAGGCAGGTTCTAGCCCTGGCCCACCATCCCAGCAGAGCCTCACAAGAAGCCAGATGAACCCACATACCCTGTGGGCTGCCATTTTCAGCATCCGGACTCCACAGCTCATCAGAGCTCCACCCAGCAGAAAACTGATCTTTCCCTATCTTGGTTCATCAATAAATGCACGAGATGAGAGGCTACTACAAGAGTATCCCACCCACATAGCAGAGCCTGGCAGGCTACCTGTGTCGTATTTGATATGCCAAAAACCAGTAACAATTATAGACCTCATTCCCATGAGCTAAAGGAATGGTTTGAGGAGCTTCATGTTCCTGGAGTGAGTAGATGCCCTTGGGTTACACTAGCATGTGACAGGACGCTATGGAAATGTTACTGGTGCCTGCTCTGAGCAAATCGATGAACAACAGGAAGATGAATGATACAAGTGATATATAATTTTTTTTTATAAAACAGCTAACAGTGATTTTGCCTAAAATAAAGTAATTGAATAAGATGGCCACAAAAATGTTCTTACTGGGGCTGGAGCAATAGTACAGCAAGTAGGGTGGTTGCCAGCATGCTGCCAACCAGGGTTCCATCCCTGGCATCCCACATGGCCTCCTGAGCACTGCCAGGAGTAATTCCTGAGCACAGAACCAGTGTTAACCCTTGAGCATGGCCAAATGTGACCCAAAAAGCCAAAATAAATAAATAAATGAAAGTATGAAAAAATGAAAAAGAAGTTCTTACTATCAGGTTTATTTAAAAAAAATCTTGTACAGAGGAAGAACAAATTTAATATCATTTAAATATTATAAGTGTACATACAAATACTTTTAGTATTTTCTTAATGGTAGTAGTAGCTATTATCCCAAATACAAGTCAATGTAAATTAAAAAAACATTCATCTGGTCAATTGATTTGTTTTCTTCGAAGGGAAAACTTAATTTCAAATGGAACTTTATATCAGTTTTTTTTTTGTATCAAGTAGAAGAGCAATTTTAAATCCAATTTAGGTATTAAATCATGCAATAACATTTACTACCTGGACAATTGCACTTTTCTCCCAATAATTATCATTTCAATACAAAACAAAGCACAATTCTACGTGGCACTTCTATCAAAGGCCATTATACCTACTTATCGTTAAGCTAACAAGTTATTTTGGGGGGAGCATAATGCATTTTTAGAATCATGGAAATATTATATCAGATGCTGTAATGGTGATATATATCATTTTATGTTTATCAAAACCCACAGATTGTACAGGTAGAAGTGAACTTTCTTATGTGAACTATGGACTTTAATGAATAATGCATCAATCTTGCTTCATTAATCATAAAAATTATGTCACATTACATAAGATGAAAATAAAAGAGAACATTGCAATTAGGGTAGGGTGCAGAGAAAAGATAGTGTGGGGAAATCTTTGCTTCCATTTGATTTTTGTATAAGCCTAAAAATGCTATAAAAAGCTTGATTTTAAAAGCTGCTTTCAAACTCTCAAAACTAGTCCTTAGTTAGAGGAAAGAAAGTATGCTATGTAAAGTAGTATATTAGTAACTTGTGTTAAATATATTAGATATAATCAATATTTAACTGTAAATTTTTTCTCATCAATCTTACAAATATACAAGGAAAATCCTATTGCTCTAATCAGAGGCTCATTAAAAATCAATTAAATATGAAATCATAAACTTATTTTATGGCTATGCTTGTTAACTTATTACGTAATTGCCCTATTATGGTAGAATTTCATCTTTACTTCTCTACCTTATAGTAATTCAGAATCCATAGTAGCCTTAATTTGGATGGGGTTGGGGGCAACCAACCATATTATCATCAATGCAATTCTGGAGAGAAACTAGTTAATATTTTCTTACACTGTTCTTGTCATTATACTATATTTTAGAACTTGAGTAATAATGGAGATACGAGATACTAGTCTTCTGGAAAGGATAATTTCTTGCAAAACCTATTCTTTTATGGATTACACAGCCTAGTGCAGTTGTACACTGAATATTAACTGAAGGCATGTCAAAGTTAGCACAAAAGCACATAATGGGGATAGTACTCAGGGAGTAATGTTGCTTATGAAGAATGAATGAATGGCAGGAATAAAAGCATTGAATGAGTGGGGTAAGGTTGAACAATGTATACTGAAATGTACATTAGTACATCACTTGTTTTACTTCACTTGTCTTCCCACCGTTCATCCATTTGCTCCAGTGGGCACCAGTGACATCTCCATATGTCCTGTCACATGCTAGGGTAGCCCAAGGCATCTACTCATCCCAGAAACGTGAAGAGCCTCAAACCACTCCTTCAGGTCATGGTAATGAGGTCTATAATTGTTACCGGTTTTGGCATATCAAATACGACATGGGTAGCTTGCCAGGCTCTGTGGTGAGGGTGGGATATTCTTGTAGTGCATTAATTGATGAACCAAGACAGGGAAAGATCAGCTTTTCTGCTGGGTGGAGCTCTGACGAGCTGTGGAGTCTGGATGTTGGAAATGGCGGCCCTCATGGTGTGTGGGTTCATCTGGCATCTTGTGAGGCTCTGCTGGGATGGTGGGCCAGGGCTAGAACCCTCCTTCCCTCCTGGGTGCCTCATGATCAGCTGGACACAGGGAGAGCCAGTAGCAGCTCTGCCTCGTAAAGTTCAAATCATTATTTATATATATATATATATATTAACATTGCATTCTCAAATAAAAACATCTATTTCTATGTTGGGTTTGTCACTGTAAGCAAAAATGGATTTTTCTTCAAGAATACTTTATGGGGCCATTATTCTTCTTCATTGGAGAAAGGATATGCAGCCACTTTTCTCTGCTTTTTGGCATCTGTATTCAATTCTTCTGGTTATGAATAGCAGTCCATAAATTCTAATGTGCTAACATTTCATTTTTTTTTAAATCTTCAAATAATTTAATTTTGAATTAGAGTCTTTCCTTCCAGGTTGTAGGTCAGAAAAAAAACCTCTGTCATTTCATGGGTTTTCCTTTTCTTATTCCTGATCTCCTGTCCAGGAAGGGCCTTACCCAGACAAGAGCACTTGGGGAGGCCCCTTTTTGTCATCAATCTATGCAGTGTTCCCTAATGTGCCCACTGCCTTAGTTCTCAGAACCCTCGGATCCAGAAGTTGACAACCTTGGGCACAGGAGCCTCTAGAAAGCTTGAAAGGGTTAGTTATATCTTCAGCTCCTAGCAGGAAAGATGTGAAAAACAAAGGTCCACAATCTCTCATTTTCCTCAAGCTCACCCTTTTTCCTCAGAGGCAAACCCATTCTCTTTTTCTTACAGGGAATACAGCATTGCTTTTGGAGAGAACTTGGCAATAAAAAAAATATCTTGCAACAACTTCTGCTTTCCTCTTTTATGACATATTAATATTCCCCCAAAGGCAAAGAAGCACGGGGCCCAATACCTTCCTTAATTGAGGAGGAGAAACAGGAAGTCAGAAATACATAACTTAAAAGATTCAGTTTCCAAGAATCAAATTGCCTGAGCTTGCTTGGCTGAGGACTGCATACTGAAGCCTTAATACTAAAGGGCTAACTACTTGTAAGTTGTTGATTCCTATGGTCTTCTACAAATTTAATAAAAAAATTTCTTATTAAGAAGGAAATTCTAAAAGCAGAGATGTGAGGGAAACTGGGTGCATAGAATTATATTCATGATCACATTTATTAAATAATGGAAACAGACTTCTGAAAGGAAAAAGTGTTAGAAGTATAAATAGCTAGGACAGACAGCTCCAGGGGCTGATCATTTACTTTAATGAGAGACCCAAGTTAGATCCCCAGCATTTCGTGGTCCCTTAAGCACTGCCAGAAGCAACACCTGACCACAGCACTGTGGTAGGGTAGCTCCTGAGTTCCACTGGGTGTGTCTCCCAAACAAAAGAAAAAAATAAAAGAAATGTGGAGTAATTTTAGTGGCTCAATTGATAAAGTTAAGGATTAACTTTGTCTTTTTGAGAATTAAAAAATTATTCTCCCTTAAAATATGCTAATAAGATATAATTTTATTTCAACTATACTACGGGAGGATTCACTAGAAGGGTTGGAGTAAATCCCTTTACGTATTTGTGTTAAACTAGTTTATTGATATTTTTTACCTTCTGAATTAATTTGGTAGAAAGAAAAGCAAGCAATTACCAGTTTTTTTCTGTGATATAGTTGAAACCTCAATAATAACCTTTTCTGTGTAATTACTGTTTCTCTTTTTCCTAGAAGCACATGAGTCAACAACATAGGAGTTTCCATTTTGTCTGGAGATTTGATGTCTTCTGTTTCCCTGCTGTAGTTTTTGGATACATTTAAACATCTGATAGCAAGGCTAAGTAAAAATTATAATTAGAATAGCATGGCAATGTTGGATGAGTAATATAGATATGTATATAACAACACACACACACATACTACAAAGCTGCTTTGCTGTTACCACAACAAATAATGGGAAACCACAAGGACCTTTTAAGCATTTTTTTCTATTTAAAGGGCTATTCATGTAGAATATTTGCCAAAATTCTAAGTGCCAAAAACTCAAGTTTTTCCCCCTGAAGCTTTTCATTTTTTACTATTTATATTTTATGTGTCTTATTTGTATAAAACATGTTTTTCCCTTTACATATTATCCAAAGGGACCATGACCTTTAACTAAATATCAGTGTTTGCTTAATTTTTTTCTGAGTTAGATCATATTTCCCTTAAACATATTCTAGAGGAGAGGATAGGAACATCTGACATCTATTATCCCTGTCTATAGATCATGGTTCACAGAATCAGAGGCATTAAGAGTACTTGCATGGAAAGCAAATGAAAAAAAAACTTTTTATGCTCAGCATAATGTATGAAGATGTGTGTCTGATTTTTTCTCTTAAGATTCCAAATATATGTATATATATAGTGGTGGTGATGATGTGGTTTTCAAGCTGTTCCCTGGGAGGGGCTGGGGCTAAGCAAACCACTGAATGATATGGTCAGAGGATACAGCGTTGCTCTGGCCTAATGGTGCTGGGAATATCCAGGCCACTCAGGCAGTGCTTAGGCTCTAAGGGATCTACCTGTCAGTTCTCGGGAACCATATGGTGCCAGAGAGCAAACTGAGGTCTGCTACTTGCAGGACATGTTAACGCCTGTCCAACCCTCTACAACCCAAGATTCCAAATCTTTTTTATCCCAAATCTCTCTCTCTCTCCCTCCTCTCTCTCTCTCTCCTCTCTCTCCCTCTCTCTCCCTCTCTCTCCCTCTCTCTCTTATTTTGGGCCACACCTGTCAATGTTCAGAGCTTACTCCTGGCTTTTGGGAGTAAATCTCAGGAATCACTCGTAGCAGGGCTCAGGTGACCATATGAGGTACAGGGGATTGAACCCAGGTAATCACTTTACCTGCTATACCACTGTATTGTCTCTCAAGCCCCTATTTCCAGCATTCTCTTGTATAGCAATTGAAGAATAAAATCATTTATGTGCACGTTTTTTATAACATGGAAATGTATACTCCTGAGTGTCATAGAACATATATGGTTCCTTCTGGATCTCTGAATTTGCCCACCCTTCTCTTATTCTAATCCGCATCTATCAGATAGACCTAGAAATGTTCACTTAATCAGAAAAACTTTTTGTTGAAGGTTTACCATGTGTCAGAAATTCCTAGAAACACAAAGGCAATCTAGCCTGAAAATGCTGGATTGTCACTGAAGGTCAGAGTGGCAGCTCAACCCGACTGACTAGTTTTGCTTGAAGGTAGTGGATTGGTAGGGGAGGGGTTCAGTTTCAGATTAAGCTCCTGTTATAGAATGGATGCTGTCAGTAAACGACCAGCTAAAGGGACAGGACACTATTGCTATTTAATCTTCTGAGCAAAAGAGTCATGCCGTCATGTCAGAATAATGAATAAACCCAGGCAGGGGTTGCCAGCAATATGAAGTCCTGATAGGAAGTAGTACTGCCCTCTTACTGGTCTAGGATTCGGGGTTATGTTCTAGTTCCCAGGAGGGACAGGATCAACTTGAGTGGGAACTAATAAATAGATATGGTTGCTTGTCATCCCAAAGCCTGGCCGGGTTCCCTTCCTGGCAGTCAGGGCAACCATGAGATCCAACTAAAAGACAACATATATTAAATAGTGTGTGTTAGAATGTAGATTTGGTAGAAGTTATTTTGCTTTCTTATTAAATAGATGTGAGAGTTAATATTTTCTCCTTTTTTTTTCTCTTTCTTTCTTTCTTTCTTTCTTTCTTTCTTTCTTTCTTTCTTTCTTTCTTTTTCTTTCTTTCTTTCTTTCTTTCTTTCTTTCTTTTCTTCTTTCTTTCTTTCTTTCTTTCTTTCTTTCTTTCTTTCTTTCTTTCTTTCTTTCTTTCTCTCTTTCTTTCTTTCGTTTTTCTTTCTGTCTGTCTTTCTTTCTGTTTTTCTGTCTTTCCCTCCCTCCCTCCCTCCCTCCCTCCCTCCCTTCCTCCCTCCCTCCCTCCCTCCCTCCCTCTCCTTCCCTTCCTTCCCTCCCTTCCTTCCTTCCTTCCTTCCTTCCCTTCCTTCCTTCCTTCCTTCCTTCCTTCCTTCCTTCCTTCCTTCCCTTCCTTCCTTCCTTCCTTCCTTCCTTCCTTCCTTCTTGCTTTCTGTCTTGTTTTCTTGCTTTCTTTCTTGCTTTTTGGGTCACACCTGGTGATTCTCAGGGGTTACTACTGGCTCTGCACACAGGAATTACTGCTGGTGGTGCTCAGGGGTCAATTTGTGATCCCAGGATTCAAACCTGGGGTTGACTGAGTGTAAGGCAAACACCCTACCCACTGTACTATAGCTCTGGGCCCTCTTTGTTTTCTAGCCTTGAATTCAAGCAGGCTGCATGATGCATTTGTTCATAGTGATTCAAGGACACATGCTAAGGATGGTGGCTCAGGAGGAGAGAACTGACCAGGGTCTTCCACATTGCAAGCTACAGCCCAGCACTGAGTGCTCCATCTACTTTAGGTACTATGGGGATTTTATGTTGTTCAGTCAAAAATTTTTTAATTAAAATAAAACCTAGATAGTACAAAGGAATGGAGTCAGGAATTTAGCTATTAAAGGTAGGTGATGGGAGATGACTGATTGGGAAGGGATGTTAGAAATACGTCTGGGGGTGCAGAGAGATCACAAATGGCAGAAGGCTGGTTTTCAGGCTTCTCAAATCTTCTCCGAAGAAATAATATCACATTTAGAGCCTATTTTTGGGACATGAAATTTTTGGAAGTAGAAACAATAGAGATATGTCAAGGACCAGATCTTTCATTGTCTAATTCTTCCCTAATTTTTTGCCCCATTGTTTAAAGTTCCTTATCATATAAACCAGAAAGCACTATTAATCTGTAGGTCTTCAGAAACCACAAAATATTTTCCCCAATTGATAAGTTGACTAAAATACTTGTTAAAGTGATTCATGTCAATGAACAAATTGAGAACCAAGCGCTTTTACAGGACTAACACTCATGATGCCCTGTGATTCCATCTAAAAATGAAACAAATGATAGAGCAATGACATAAATGTACTGGTGATCAAACTGTACCACCGTTAAATATTGTTAAAACTTTACTGTTAAAGGACTAGAAAGATATAGTTTTAGGGGTTTAGGCACTTGCCTTGGTTCAGTCCCCTAACACTGTACATTGTCCTCTGAGAACTACCAGAAGAGATCCATGAACACAAATCAACAACAAGCCCTGAGCACAGCCAGGTGTGTTCCAAAAAAAAAGAAGATTTACTACTGAAAAGTAGAATTACTACAGAAGATGAAAGGGATAGTAAAATATGAATTTTCATCTAAAAATATAATTAAATTCTAACTCAAGGGAAAATATCCTGGAATCCCAGGATCTATGCTCTAGGAGTTATAGCCAAAAGGCGGGCAGGTTGAGAAGTGAGAACAGGTGATGGAAGAATTAGGAGAAATTCTAGGAGACAAGAAGCACCCTGAGGAAGGCTCCCGCTGCACATTATGGTAACAATGAGATACCAGCTGCATATGAAACATTATGGAAACAACTCCTGCTTTATTTCTGAGAATAATCCTCCAAGAGTCGGAGTCTAGCATTCTCCATGAGGGGGAAAAAAAGTCAATCAAAGCAAAATAAAGGAATTATTGCTGATCTCCCTATTTTCTCATTGTCAAGGAAATGGTTAGGGGATTTTACTGGGTACAGTTTTGCAAGCAGAAACAGAGCAGAGCATCCAACTTGAGATCAAACAGGGTGAGGTAACCAGGAGGGACAAAGTTTGCCTAAGGTTAGGCCAGATGTGCGTTGGGTACTAACACAGGATTAGAGTTGAACAACAGATTTAGGTAGGTGTCTTCTCTTTATGGATATTCCTTTTATCAAAGGAGAGAGAGAGAGAGAGAGAGAGAGAGAGAGGAGGAGAGGCTGGAGGGAGGAGGGGTGATATCAGGGAAACTGGGATTTCCAGTTTGGAACCAATTCCACATTGGTGGTGGAAAATGTGCACAGGTGAAGGCATGGGTTTTGGAACATCTTCTGACTAAAAACCCAATCATGAACAACTTTGTAACTGCATCTCACCAATGATTCAAAAAAAAAGTTCAGGTCTACTGGGCCGCGTAGCACTTCATCGAGAAAGAGTTCGAGTCACTGGAGAGAGGGAGAGAGAGACTGGGCTGTGAACTAGTTTGAACTAGCGTAAGATCATATAGAGGTCTCATTCTTAAAAAGTAAGACCTGCTGGTTCATTCTGCATTTGTGCAGAGTCATTTTAGTGTTAAAAAGATCTCTGTTTCAGACTCGGCTCCTCCAGACTTTTTTCCAAGAGCTTTTCAGTCTGTGTTTAACCATTGACCAAATGGCAGCCCTCCTAACCCCACAAAGATCTCTTTTCTAGCTGCTTGGAATTCCTTTCCATGAAATTATTTTTCATAGACAATTATATATAAAAGACAAATGCCTTATTGAAGAGAACATTGACTAAAACTCACTAATTCCTATTAACTATTTTGGGGAAACTAAGGAGGCTTGTAATGGGGTGAAAGCGTAGAGAGAGAGGTCTGCGTGGATAGATAGCTGAGTGTTGTCAAGCAGGGAGATGGGTATCTCCTAATGGCAAATGTAATTTATTCCTTTCAAGAATACAGCATTTGAATCACATAGAGCATCTTCTCATTTCATAGAAGGGTATGCATTTGTGTCTGTCTAACATAACTATAAAGCCATTGTTTATCCTAGATAGAATAGTTCCAGGTTTTTATGGCAAGCTCTTGTTTATAATTGTTAGTTACTATTTCTATTGTTTACAATAATGACAATATTAATGCATATTTAATCATTAATTATGACAAAAATATACAAAATAGGAAAATCCAAATTGCTGGCTCAATTTCTTTCTCTTATTGGAATAAACTGCACTGTTTCATTCTCATATCTATGGTGCCCTGCCTGCATTTATTTTTTCCCCCAAGAGAACTCATCTGTAATGTCAATTCAGGAGTTCTTACTTTTCACACAATCCTGAAGTAATATTTTAATACCATTTAAAGTAATTTTTTATTTTTAGAGCTTAGTAACACTTATAATATTATTGTAAGTAATAATATTAAATTCAGGAGTCAGGACAGTTCCAGATGCCGCTCTGCCTCACGTTCATTGATTTAAAGAAAGCCTTTGATTCTGTGGAGACTGAAGCGGTCACCGAAGCCCTAACTAAACAGGGTGTTCAAACCCAATACATCAAGATCCTTCGTGAGCTGTATTATGGATTCACCACCAAGATCTCACCATTCTACAAGGAAGTGATCATTGATGTCAAAGAGGGGTTTGGCAGGGTGATACCATTTCACCAAAACTCTTCAGTGCCATGCGACAATTAGAATGGGAAGGAATGGGAGTGAAGATAGATGCTCGACAACTACACCACCTCCGCACGCTGATGACATGCGTTCTAATAACACCAAACATTAGCCAAGTAGCACAAATGCTGGCTGATTTTCTTTGACCGAGAATGTGGAAAGATATGGAATTTCAACAAAACTATGTTCATGAGAAATGAACTAGTTCCAGGGGCCCCATTCACTCTCAATGGAACAAATATCTCTGAATGCAGCAGTTATGTGTATCTAGGTCGAGAGAGTCAACATGATGAATGACCTAAAACCTGAGCTGCACAGGAGGATGAGGCGGCATGGGAATGCCTTCAAAAGCTTATCGAAGAAATAGCAAAAAAAGACAAAGAACCTCCGGCTCCGGGCACATCTCTTTGACTCCACCGTTCTCCCTGCATTAACATATGCCTCAGAGACCTGGGCCCTGCGAAAGCAGGATGACAATGCTATTCGGGTCTCCCAAAGAGGATCGGAAAGAGCTATGCTTGGAATATCACGCCTCACTCAAGTGAAAGAAGGAATCCGGAGTTCCAACCTCTGTCTCTGTTCCAGAGTCAGGGGGCTGTCTTATTTGCCAAGGCATCGAAAATCAGATGGGCTGGACATGTAATGCGAGTTGGAGGCGACCGCTGAACTGGAGCCGTTATCGACTGGATCCCAAGGGATGTCAAAGATCACGTGAGGCTGGCCATAACCCAACCGGAGTTTTTCCTTTCCCCCCCCCCACCGCCACCCAAAAATATCCCACCGGCACCACAAATATTTCATTTAGTTAACACCCAAGGGAGATTTATGTGTAAAGCCAAGGAAGGAACCCCAACAAAACAAAATGTAAATAAAAAAAGAAAACGTGGCCCCCACCTACAAGATGGTCAGACTTCTTCATCAAGACCCTGAGCGAGCGGTTTGAGGCTCTTCATATTCCTGAAGCAACCAGATGCCATTGGGCTACACTGGCACATGATAGGGTCAAATGAAAATGTTACTGGCACCCGCTTGAGCAAATCGATGAATAACGAAATGTCAAATGATCAATAATTTTAGGATAAAATTATTAATGCCATCATAAAATTATTGCATCATTAGAATTTGAGGAGCTAAACTACACACATTTGAAGAAGGTTT
>JAJIBD010035789.1:0-12147 GCA_021461705.1 Cryptotis parvus
TTGGGGACCATTTGGGATGCTGCGCTTTGCCTTGCAACTGCGCCTCCGCTAACCCGGATTCAATCCCCAGCATCCCAAATGGTCCCCAAGTACCAGAGTTCTGAGTGCAGAGCTAGGAGCAACCCTGAACAGCACCATGTGTGGCCTCTAAAAGCACAATGGCATAGCAAATATTCAGTTAGAATCGATCTGGTACATTGGGAGAGACAGCGACTTTGGTTAATTTTTGGCACATTATTGGTTATATAAATGATAGTTTAGTATTATATTATAATTTGTATATTTTAGAAATAAATCATTACAGAAATATAGTTGGCCATCTATACTATAATATACTTCACTTGTATTACTGTATTCCCCACATCATCGATTGGCCTCGAAAGCAGGCACTAGTAACATCCTCCATATGTCCTGTCTCATGCTAGTAGAGCTCAAGGGCATCTGCTTGCTCCAGGAACAGAGCCTTAAAACATTCCATCAGGTCGTCATGGGAGTGAGGTCTGAGGACTGTTATTGGTATTTGCACACAAATACGACACGGTAGCTTTCTGCCAGGGTCTGCCATATGGTAGCATAATATACTTACTACAGCTTTGAGAAGAAACCTTTGAGATCTACTCAAGAACTTTCAAATATGCAATACACTGTCATTAACCTGGGCCACCAAGCTATATATATAGAATATAGTTTCATGATACTAAGTTGTCACCATTGTAAGTTTTATGCTCTCTCATTCCTTCCACAAAAGATAACTTCTAAGAACAGAAGATTTGATGGGAAAAGATGAAGAATCATTTTTTATGGGAAAAATGGAGGAGAACCTAGTATAAGTTTTGAAAATTTGTTCTAGAAAGGCAGTGTTCTTCTTCCTAGAAATTAAGACTATAATTCAACATATAATCACCTTATGAAAAATAAGATATATTGGGCTAGACTATTCACTATAAGGTGTTAAATGAATTCTGCAATAATGTATTTCTATGGTATTTATAAAAAAACTTGCAAGAAGCCAGAGAGGAACCCCCTGACACCAGGAGGCGGCCATTTTCAAATCCAGATTCCACAGTTTGTCAGAGCTCCACCCAGCAGAAGAGCCTGATCACAAGCCCTTACTCTTCAGAGTTCCAGCATACAGCAGTCTATTTCAAGCTTCCAGGTATGCGCCCAGAGACTCAGATAGGGGGCAGAGCTGCTACCAGCTCTCTAGAGCCCAGTTGATCATGAGGCACCCAGGAGGGAAGGCAGGTTCTAGCCCTGGCCCACCACCCCAGCAGAGCCCTCACAAGAAGCCTGATGAACCCACACACCCTGAGGGCTGCCATTTTCAGCATCCGGACTCCACAGCTCATCAGAGCTCCACCCAGCAGAAAACTGATCTTTCCATATCTTGGTTCATCAATAAATGCATGAGATGAGAGGCTACTCAAGAGTATCCCACCCGCATAGCAGAGCCTGGCAGGCTACCCGTGTCGTATTTGATATGCCAAAAACCAGTAACAATTATAGACCTCATTCCATGATCTAAAGGAATGGTTTGAGGAGCTTCATGTTCCTGAGTGAGTAGATGCCCTTTGGGTTACACTAGCATGTGACAGGACGTATGGAAATATTACTGGTGCCTGCTTGAGCAAATCGATGAACAACAGGAAGATGAATGATACAAGTGATATATAATTTTTTTTTATAAAACAGCTAACAGTGATTTTGCCTAAAATAAAGTAATTGAATAAGATGGCCACAAAAAAATTCTTACTGGGGCTGGAGCAATAGTACAGCAAGTAGGGTGGTTGCCAGCATGCTGCCGACCAGGGTTCCATCCCTGGCATCCCACATGGCCTCCTGAGCACTGCCAGGAGTAATTCCTGAGCACAGAACCAGTATTAACCCTTGAGCATGGCCAAATGTGACCCAAAAAGCCAAAATAAATAAATAAATGAAAGTATGAAAAAATGAAAAAGAAGTTCTTACTATCAGGTTTATTTAAAAAATCTTGTACAGAGGAAGAACAAATTTAATATCATTTAAATATTATAAGTGTACATACAAATACTTTTAGTGTTTTCTTAATGGTAGTAGTAGCTTATCCCAAATACAAGTCAATGTAAATTAAAAAACATTCATCTGGTCAATTGATTTGTTTTCTTCAAGGGAAAACTTAATTTCAAATGAAACTTTATATCAGTTTTTTTTGTATCAAGTAGAAGAGCAATTTTAAATCCAATTTAGATATTAAATCATGCAATAACATTTACTACCTGACAATTGCACTTTTCTCCCAATAATTATCATTTCAATACAAAACAAAGCACAACTCACGTGGCACTTCTATCAAAGGCCATTATACCTACTTATCTTTAAGCTAATAAGTTATTTTTGGGGGGAGCATAATGCATTTTTTAGAATCATGGAAATATTATATCAGATGCTGTAATGGTGATATATATCATTTTATGTTTATCAAAACCCACAGATTGTACAGGTAGAATGAACTATGTGAACTAGTTCACATCTTATGTGAACTATGGACTTTAATGAATAATGCATCAATCTTGCTTCATTAATCATAAAAATTATGTCACATTACATAAGATGAAAATAAAAGAGAACATTGCAAATAGGATAGGGTGCAGAGAAAAGATAGTGTGGGGAAATCTGTGCTTTCCATTTGATTTTTGTATAAGCCAAAAAATGCTATAAAAAAAGCTTGATTTTAAAAAGCTGCTTTCAAACTCTCAAAACTAGTCCTTAGTTAGAGGAAAGAAAGTATGCTATGTAAAAGTAGTATATTAGTAACTTGTGTTAAATATATTAGATATAATCAATATTTAACTGTAAAATTTTTTCTCATCAATCTTACAAATATACAAGGAAAATCCTATTGCTCTAATCAGAGGCTCATTAAAAATCAATTAAATATGAAATCATAAACTTATTTTATGGCTATGCTTGTTAACTTATTACGTAATTGCCCTATTATGGTAGAATTTCATCTTTACTTTCTACCTTATAGTAATTCAGAATCCATACTAGCCTTAATTTGGATGGGGTTGGGGGCAACCAACCATATTATCATCAATGCAATTCTGGAGAGAAACTAGTTAATATTTTCTTACACTGTTCTTGTCATTATACTATATTTTAGAACTTGAGTAATAATGGAGATACGAGATACTAGTCTTCTGGAAAGGATAATTTCTTGCAAAACCTATTCTTTTATGGATTACACAGCCTAGTGCAGTTGTACACTGAATATTAACTGAAGGCATGTCAAAGTTAGCACAAAAGCACATAATGGGGATAGTACTCAGGAGTAATGTTGCTTATGAAGAATGAATGAATGGCAGGAATAAAAGCATTGAATGAGTGGGGGTAAGGTTGAACAATGTATACTGAAATGTACATTAGTACATCACTTGTTTTACTTCACTTGTCTTCCCACCGTTCATCCATTTGCTCCAGTGGGCACCAGTGACATCTCCATATGTCCTGTCACATGCTAGGTAGCCCAAGGCATCTACTCATCCCAGAAACGTGAAGAGCCTCAAACCACTCCTTCAGGTCATGGTAATGAGGTCTATAATTGTTACCGGGTTTTGGCATATCAAATACGACATGGGTAGCTTTGCCAGGCTCTGTGGTGAGGGTGGGATATTCTTGTAGTGCATTAATTGATGAACCAAGACAGGGAAAGATCAGCTTTTCTGCTGGGTGGAGCTCTGACGAGCTGTGGAGTCTGGATGTTGGAAATGGCGGCCCTCATGGGGTGTGGGTTCATCTGGCATCTTGTGAGGCTCTGCTGGGATGGTGGGCCAGGGCTAGAACCCGCCTTCCCTCCTGGGTGCCTCATGATCAGTTGACACAGGAGAGCCAGTAGCAGCTCTGCCTCGTAAGTTCAAATCATTATTTATATATATATATATTAACATTGCATTCCTCAAATAAAAACATCTATTTCTATGTTGGGTTTGTCACTGTAAGCAAAAATGGATTTTTTCTTCAAGAATACTTTATGGGGCCATTATTCTTCTTCATTGGAGAAAGGATATGCAGCCACTTTTCTCTGCTTTTGGCATCTGTATTCAATTCTTCTGGTTATGAATAGCAGTCCATAAATTCTAATGTGCTAACATTTCATTTTTTTTTAAATCTTCAAATAATTTAATTTTGAATTAGAGTCTTTCCTTCCAGGTTGTAGGTCAGAAAAAAAACCTCTGTCATTTCATGGGTTTTCCTTTTCTTATTCCTGATCTCCTGTCCAGGAAGGGCCTTACCCAGACAAGAGCACTTGGGGAGGCCCCCTTTGTCATCAATCTATGCAGTGTTCCCTAATGTGCCCACTGCCTTAGTTCTCAGAACCCTCGGATCCAGAAGTTGACAACCTTGGGCACAGGAGCCTCTAGAAAGCTTGAAAGGGTTAGTTATATCTTCAGCTCCTAGCAGGGAAAGATGTGAAAAACAAAGGTCCACAATCTCTCATTTTCCCTCAAGCTCACCCTTTTTCTCAGAGGCAAACCCATTCTCTTTTTCTTACAGGGAATACAGCATTGCTTTTGAGAGAACTTGGCAATAAAACAAAAAATATCTTGCAACAACTTCTGCTTTCCTCTTTTATGACATATTAATATTCCCCAAAGGCAAAGAAGCACGGGCCCAATACCTTCCTTAATTGAGGAGGAGAAACAGGAAGTCAGAAATACATAACTTAAAAGATTCAGTTTCCAAGAATCAAATTGCCTGAGCTTGCTTGGCTGAGGACTGCATACTGGAAGCCTTAATACTAAAGGGCTAACTACTTGTAAGTTGTTGATTCCTATGGTCTTCTACAAATTTAATAAAAAAATTTCTTATTAAGAAGGAAATTCTAAAAGCAGAGATGTGAGGAAACTGGGTGCATAGAATTATATTCATGATCACATTTATTAAATAATGGAAACAGACTTCTGAAAGGAAAAGTGTTAGAAGTATAAATAGCTAGACAGACAGCTCCAGGGGCTGATCATTTACTTTAATGAGAGACCCAAGTTAGATCCCCAGCATTTCGTGGTCCCTTACACTGCCAGAAGCAACACCTGACCACAGCACTGTGGTAGGGTAGCTCCTGAGTTCCACTGGGTGTGTCTCCCAAACAAAAGAAAAAAATAAAAGAAATGTGAGTAATTTTAGTGGCTCAATTGATAAAGCTTAGGATTAACTTTGTCTTTTTTTGAGAATTAAAAATTATTCTCCCTTAAAATATGCTAATAAGATATAATTTTATTTCAACTATACTACAGGGAGGATTCACTAGAAGGGTTGGAGTAAATCCCTTGTACGGATTTGTGTTAAACTAGTTTATTGATATTTTTTACCTTCTGAATTAATTTGGTAGAAAGAAAAGCAAGCAATTACCAGTTTTTTTTCTGTGATATAGTTGAAACCTCAATAATAACCTTTTCTGTGTAATTACTGTTTCTCTTTTCCTAGAAGCACATGAGTCAACAACATAGGAGTTTCCATTTTGTCTGGAGATTTGATGTCTTCTGTTTCCCTGCTGTAGTTTTGGATACATTTAAACATCTGATAGCAAGGCTAAGTAAAAATTATAATTAGAATAGCATGGCAATGTTGGATGAGTAATATAGATATGTATATAACAACACACACACATACACTACAAAGCTGCTTTGCTGTTACCACAACAAATAATGGGAAACCACAAGGACCTTTTAAGCATTTTTTCTATTTAAAGGGCTATTCATGTAGAATATTTGCCAAAATTCTAAGTGCCAAAAACTCAAGTTTTTCCCCCTGAAGCTTTTCATTTTTTACTATTTATATTTTATGTGTCTTATTTGTAAAAACATGTTTTTCCCTTTACATATTATCCAAAGGACCATGACCTTTAACTAAATATCAGTGTTTGCTTAATTTTTTTCTGAGTTAGATCATATTTCCTTAAACATATTCTAGAGGAGAGGATAGGAACATCTGACATCTATTATCCCTGTCTATAGATCATGGTTCACAGAATCAGAGGCATTAAGAGTACTTGCATGGAAAGCAAATGAAAAAAAACTTTTATGCTCAGCATAATATATGAAGATGTGTGTCTGATTTTTTCTCTTAAGATTCCAAATATATGTATATATATAGTGATGGTGATGATGTGGTTTTCAAGCTGTTCCCTGGGAGGGGCTGGGGCTAAGCAAACCACTGAATGATATGGTCAGAGGATTAGCTGCTCTGGCCTAATGGTGCTGGGAATATCCAGGCCACTCAGGCAGTGCTTAGGCTCTAGGGATCTACCTGTCAGTTCTCGGGAACCATGTGGTGCCAGAGAGCAAACTGAGGTCTGCACTTGCAGGACATGTTAACGCCTGTCCAACCCTCTACAACTCCAAGATTCCAAATCTTTTATCCCAAATCTCTCTCTCCCCCCTCTCTCTCCCCCTCTCTCCCTCTCTCCCTCTCTCTCCCTCTCTCTCCCTCTCTCTCTTATTTTGGGCCACACCTGTCAATGTTCAGAGCTTACTCCTGGCTTTTGGGAGTAAATCAGGAATCACTCGTAGCAGGGCTCAGGTGACCATATGAGGTACAGGGGATTGAACCCAGGTAATCACTTTACCTGCTATACCACTGTATTGTCTCTCAAGCCCCTATTTCCAGCATTCTCTTGTATAGCAATTGAAGAATAAAATCATTTATGTGCACGTTCTTATAACATGGAAATGTATACTCCTGAGTGTCATAGAACATATATGGTTCCTTCTGGATCTCTGAATTTGCCCACCCTTCTCTTTATTCTAATCCGCATCTATCAGATAGACCTAGAAATGTTCACTTAATCAGAAAAACTTTTGTTGAAGGTTTACCATGTGTCAGAAATTCCTAGAAACACAAAGGCAATCTAGCCTGAAAATGCTGGATTGTCACTGAAGGTCAGAGTGGCAGCTCAACCCTACTGACTAGTTTTGCTTGAAGGTAGTGGATTGGTAGGGAGGGGTTCAGTTTCAGATTAAGCTCCTGTTATAGAATGGATGCTGTCAGTAAACGACCAGCTAAAGGGACAGGACACTATTGCTATTTAATCTTCTGAGCAAAAGAGTCATGCCGTCATGTCAGAATAATGAATAAACCCAGGCAGGGGTTGCCAGCAATATGAAGTCCTGATAGGAAGTAGTACTGCCCTCTTACTGGTCTAGGATTCGAAGTTATGTTCTAGTTCCCAGGAGGACAGGATCAACTTGAGTGGGAACTAATAAATAGATATGGTTGCTTGTCATCCCAAAGCCTGGCCGGGTTCCCTTCCTGGCAGTCAGGCAACCATGAGATCCAACTAAAAGACAACATATATTAAATAGTGTGTGTTAGAATGTAGATTTGGTAGAAGTTATTTTGCTTCTTATTAAATAGATGTGAGAGTTAATATTTTCTCCTTTCTTTCTCTCTTTTCTTTCTTTCTTTCTTTCTTCTTTCTTTCTTTCTTTCTTTCTTTCTTTCTTTCTTTCTTCTTTCTTTCTCTCTTTCTTTTCTTTCTTTCTTTCTTTCTTTCTTTCTTTCTTTCTTTCTTTCTTTTTCTTTCTTTCTACTTTCTTTCTCTCTTTTCTTTCTTTCGCTTTTCTTTCTGTCTGTCTTTCTTTCTGTTTTTCTGTCTTTCCTCCCTCCCTCCCTCTCCCCCTCCTCCTTCCCTTCCCTCCTCCCTCCCTCCCTTCCCTTCCTTTCCTTCCTCTCTTCCTTCCTTCCTTCCTTCCTTCCTTCCTTCCTTCCTTCCTTCCTTCCTTCCTTCCTTCCCTTCCTTCCTTCCTTCCTTCCTTCCTTCCTTCCTTCCTTCCTTCCTTCCTTCCTTCCTTCTTGCTTTCTGTCTTGTTTTCTTGCTTTCTTTCTTGCTTTTTGGGTCACACCTGGTGATTCTCAGGGGTTACTACTGGCTCTGCACACAGGAATTACTGCTGGTGGTGCTCAGGGGTCAATTTGTGATCCCGATTCAAACCTGCTTGACTGAGTGTAAGGCAAACACCCTACCCACTGTACTATAGCTCTGGACCCTCTTTGTTTTCTAGCCTTGAATTCAAGCAGGCTGCATGATGCATTTGTTCATAGTGATTCAAGGACACATGCTAAGGATGGTGGCTCAGGAGGAGAGAACTGACCAGGGTCTTCCACATTGCAAGCTACAGCCCAGCACTGAGTGCTCCATCTACTTTAGGTACTATGGGGATTTTATGTTGTTCAGTCAAAAAAATTTTTTAATTAAAATAAAACCTAGATAGTACAAAGGAATGGAGTCAGGAATTTAGCTATTAAAGGTAGGTGATGGGAGATGACTGATTGGGAAGGATGTTAGAAGCACGCCTTAAGTGAGAGATCACAAATGGCAGAAGGCTGGTTTTCAGGCTTCTCAAATCTTCTACGAAGAAATAATATCACATTTAGAGCCTATTTTGGGACATGAAATTTTGGAAGTAGAAACAATAGAGATATGTCAAGGACCAGATCTTTCATTGTCTAATTCTTCCTAATTTTTTGCCCCATTGTTTAAAGTTCCTTATCATATAAACCAGAAAGCACTATTAATCTGTAGGTCTTCAGAAACCACAAAATATTTTCCCCAATTGATAAGTTGACTAAAATACTTGTTAAAGTGATTCATGTCAATGAAGAAATTGAGAACCAAGCTCTTTACAGGACTAACACTCATGATGCCCTGTGATTCCATCTAAAAAATGAAACAAATGATAGAGCAATGACATAAATGTACTGGTGATCAAACTGTACCACCGTTAAATATTGTTAAAACTTTACTGTTAAAGGACTAGAAAGATATAGTTTAGGGTTTAGGCACTTGCCTTGGTTCAGTCCCTAACACTGTACATTGTCCTCTGAGAACTACCAGAAGAGATCCATGAACACAAATCAACAACAAGCCCTGAGCACAGCCAGGTGTGTTCCAAAACAAAAGAAGATTTACTACTGAAAAAGTAGAATTACTACAGAAGATGAAAGGGATAGTAAAATATGAATTTTCGATCTAAAAAATATAATTAAATTCTAACTCAAGGAAAATATCCTGAATTCCAGGATCTATGTCTAGGAGTTATAGCCAAAAGACGGCAGGTTGAGAAGTGAGAACAGGTGATGGAAGAATTAGGAGAAATTCTAGGAGACAAGAAGCACCCTGAGGAAGGCTCCCACGCTGCACATTATGGTAACAATGAGATACCAGCTGCATATGAAACATTATGGAAACAACTCCTGCTTTATTTCTGAGAATAATCCTCCAAGAGTCGGAGTCTAGCATTCTCCATGAGGGGAAAAAAAAAAGTCAATCAAAGCAAAATAAAGGAATTATTGCTGATCTCCCTATTTTCTCATTGTCAAGGAAATGGTTAGGGGATTTTACTGGGTACAGTTTTGCAAGCAGAAACAGAGCAGAGCATCCAACTTGAGATCAAACAGGGTGAGGTAACAGGAGGGACAAAGTTTGCCTAAGGTTAGGCCAGATGTGCGCTGGGTACTAACACAGGATTAGAGTTGAACAACAGATTTAGGTAGGTGTCTTCTTTATGGATATTCCTTTATCAAAGGAGAGAGAGAGAGAGAGAGAGAGAGAGAGAGAGAGAGAGAGAGAGAGAGAGGAGGCAGGCTGGAGGGAGGAGGGGTGATATCAGGGAAACTGGGATTTCCAGTTTGGAACCAATTCCACATTGGTGGTGGAAAATGTGCACAGGTGAAGGCATGGGTTTTGGAACATCTTCTGACTAAAACCCAATCATGAACAACTTTGTAACTGCATCTCACCAATGATTCAAAAAAAAAAGTTCAGGTCTACTGGGCCACGCAGCACTTCATCGAGAAAGAGTTCGAGTCACTGGAGAGAGGGAGAGAGACTGGGCTGTGAACTAGTTTGAACTAGCGTAAGATCATATAGAGGTCTCATTCTTAAAAAGTAAGACCTGCTGGTTCATTCTGCATTTGTGCAGAGTCATTTTAGTGTTAAAAAGATCTCCTGTTTCAGACTCGGCTCCTCAGACTTTTTTTCCAAGAGCTTTTCAGTCTGTGTTTAACCATTGACCAAATGGCAACCCTCCCTAACCCCAACAAAGATCTCTTTTCTAGCTGCTTGGAATTCCTTTCCATGAAATTATTTTCATAGACAATTATATATAAAAGACAAATGCCTTATTGAAGAGATACATTGACTAAAACTCACTAATTCCTATTAACTATTTTGGGGGAAACTAAGGAGGCTTGTAATAGGTGAAAACGTAGAGAGAGGTCTGCGTGGATAGATAGCTGAGTGTTGTCAAGCAGGGGAGATGGCATCTCTAATGGCAAAATGTAATTTATTCCTTTCAAGAATACAGCATTTGAATCACATAGAGCATCTTCTCATTTCATAGAAGGGTATGCATTTGTGTCTGTCTAACATAACTATAAAGCCATTGTTATCCTAGATAGAATAGTTCCAGGTTTTATGGCAAACTCTTGTTTATAATTGTTAGTTACTATTTCTATTGTTTACAATAATGACAATATTAATGCATATTTAATCATTAATTATGACAAAATATACAAAATAGGAAAATCCAAATTGCTGGCTCAATTTCTTTTTCTTATTGGAATAAACTGCACTGTTCATTCTCATATCTATGGTGCCCTGCCTGCATTTATTTTTTCCCCAAAGAACTCATCTGTAATGTCAATTCAGGAGTTCTTACTTTTCACTTTAATCCTGAGTAATATTTTAATACCATTTAAAGTATTTTTTTATTTTTAGAGCTTAGTAACACTTATAATATTATTGTAAGTAATAATATTAAATTCAGGGTCAGGACAGTTCCAGATGCCGCTCTGCCCTCACGCTCATTGATTTAAAGAAAGCCTTTGATTCTGTGGAGACTGAAGCGGTCATCGTAGCCCTAGCCAAACAGGGCATTCAAACCCAATACATCAAGATCCTTCATGAGCTGTATTATGGATTCACCACCAGGATCTCACCATTCTACAAAGAAGTGATCATTGATGTCAAAAGAGGGGTTTGGCAGGGTGATACCATTTCACCAAAACTCTTCAGTGCCATGCGACAATTAGAATGGGAAGGAATGGGGAGTGAAGATAGATGATCGGCAACTACACCACCCTCCGCTTCGCTGATGACATCGTTCTAATAACACCAAACATTAGCCAAGTGGCACAAATGCTGGCTGATTTTCTTTTGACCGAGAATGTGGAAAGATATGAATTTCAAAAAACTATGTTCATGAGAAATGAACTAGTTCCAGGGGCCCCATTCACTCTCAATGGAACAAATATCTCTGAATGCAGCAGTTATGTGTATCTAGGTCGAGAAGTCAACATGATGAATGACCCAAAACCTGAGCTGCACAGGAGGACGAGAGCGGCATGGAATGCCTTCAAAAGCATCGAAGAAATAGCAAAAAAGACAAAGAACCTCCGGCTCCGGGCATATCTCTTTGACTCCACCGCTCTCCCTGCATTAACATATGCCCTCAGAGACCTGGGCCCTGCGAAAGCAGGATGACAATGCTATTCGGGTCTCCCAAAGAGGAATCGAAAGAGCTATGCTTGGAATATCACGCCTCACTCAAGTGAAAGAAGGAATCTGAGTTCCAACCTCTGTCTCTGTTCCAGAGTCAGGGACGCTGTCTTGTTTGCCAAGGCATCGAAAATCAGATGGGCTGGACATGTAATGCGAATTGGAGACGACCGCTGAACTAGAGCCCGTTATCGACTGGATCCCACGGGATGTCAAAAGATCACGCGGTGGCCCCCACCTACAAGATGGTCAGACTTCTTCTTCAAGACCCTGAACGAGCGGTTTGAGGCTCTTCATATTCCTGAAGCAACCAGATGCCATTGGGTTACACTGGCACATGATAGGGTCAAATGAAAATGTTACTGGCGCCCGCTTGAGCAAATCGATGAATAACTGAAATGTCAAGTGATCAATAATTTTAGGATAAAATTATTAATGCCATCATAAAATTATTGCATCATTAAATTTGAGAGCTAAACTACACATTTGAAGAAGGTTTTATACTAATCAAATCAGAATTTCGCAGACAATTTTTCTACTATACATTCAGCATATGTTGTGGGCATGGTAAAAATATTTTTGTTTTGGGTAGGAAATGAGGGTCTTTGGTG
>JAJIBD010035792.1:0-23735 GCA_021461705.1 Cryptotis parvus
AGTTAGGTCCTGGGCCGCAGCGGGGAGTCGTTGGCGGCGGCCATGGGGCAGATGGAGAGCGATCGCACGTTGCTCTCTCAGCCCGTCGACGGTAGCGCGGCATGCAGTTCGTAGGGCCGGGCGAAAAGCAGAGGCCGGGCCGGGGAGGCCTGACCCCTCTGCACCACCTTATGGAGCCAGTAACATGCCGCCCCAGGGTAAGCCGGGGCTGGGTCCGCGTGTTCCCGGGAGGGAGGCGGGGCAGGGGGCAGGGGCCGATCTCAGGTACGCAGCGGAGGCACCTGTTAACCC
This sequence comes from Cryptotis parvus, assembly GCA_021461705.1. Classification (NCBI taxonomy): domain Eukaryota; kingdom Metazoa; phylum Chordata; class Mammalia; order Eulipotyphla; family Soricidae; genus Cryptotis; species Cryptotis parvus. The sequence continues at coordinate 292 of JAJIBD010035792.1, forward strand.
TCTGAGGCTTCCTGCCGTCAGCGATCGCCTCCAGAGCTAGGATGTGAAGAGGAGTTTCGGAGGAAGCTGAGCGCAGCACGGATTCGGAGAGGGCTGCCGAGCTAGGTCACGCCAGGGACCCAGGTGGGACCAGAAAGAGTGCCTTCATCCTGTGTAGCATGGCGGGGCGTCCGCCAGTGATGCCAGCTGTCACTTCTCGCATTTCCTACGTTCCCCGAGGAGCGCAGCCGTGTTGCCTGGGGAGGAACCACCCCCCGCTCGCCCTGACCAGCCCGGACAGTGGGAGTGCTCCCATGATCACCTGCCGAGTCTGCCATCTCTCATCAATGTGGAGGCAAGATGCGTCAGCATGTCGTCAAATGTGGCGTCTGCAGTGAAGCCACTGTGGGAGTTCCACAGATTTATAAAAATGGACCCTTTTCTGGGATTCTGTTTTTTCTCTTCCTAGGGGGTGGGAGTAGAGGTCGGTGTTGGGGCCCTCCCTGCAGTGCTCAGGGCGCTTCTGGCTCTGTGCTCAAGGGATCATTCTTGGCTGGTTTCTGGGGACCATACCTGGTACCCGCAGTTGGAGTTCAGTTGGCCTGTGTTAAGCAGGCGCTCCACCTGCTACTATCTCTTGAAAAACCCCGATAAAGCTATCCGTGGGTTTGTTTGTTTCATTGCTTTTAGGCCACCCCCAGCTATCTTTAGGGTTTACTCCTGGATCTGCACTCAGTGATTACTCCTGGTGAAGCTCTAGGGCCCATATGCGGTTTGGACTGCTGGAGTTTCTATATCTGGTGTAGTATCTCTACAGTCCCTTGGTTCCTCTTTTTTTTTGTTTTGGGTCACACCTGGCAATGCCAGGGATTATTTCTGGCTCCACGCAGGACCATAGGGAGGGACCATATGGGAATGCCAGGGATCAAACCCGGATCCACAGTGTGCCAAGGTGAACACCCTACCTGCTGTGCTAGCACTCTGGTCAGGTTCCTCTTTCTTTACTTTGATTCTAACCCCGGCACCTCCTTGCCCTCTTCTGTGCAATCCGTGCTTTAGTGAAACCCAAGTTTCAGTTCCAGAACTCTCAGAGCCCAGTGCCTATGCACCCAGACTACTTACGCCTCATTTTCATTTGCCATTCTTGCTGTATGCATACCATTTTACTGTCCTGGCTTAAGATCTTATCTCTTCCATTTCTCCTCAAAAAGTGTTTTGGTGGAAATAGGGAAGGATTAAGGGACAAGTTTAGCCTCGAATGTTCTTGTTACTCCTAGCCTATCAAGAATGCACCCTAGGGAAAAAATATGTTTGCTGTCCTGTAACTGCCTCCTTATATGCAAAGTGACTTCTCAACGGATTGCCTGCCCTAGACCCTACTGGTAAGAGGCTTTTGATGGGGGAGTGCTTTCTAGGCAAAATGCACGCCAGAAAGCAGTGGATGTTTGTAGAGAATGTAGAAATGAGAGATTCTGGTATTTTGTTTGGAAGAAAGGGCGAGAAGAACTATTGTGCCTCTGTCTAGCCCTCATTCTTTTATTTATTTATTTTTTGGCTTTTTGGGGGCATACCAGGCGATACTAAGGACATACTCCTGGCTCTGCACCCAGGAATTACTCCTAGCAATGCTTGGGGACCATATGGGATGCGGGTATCGACCCGAGGCGGCCACATGCAGCTAAATGCCCAGCTATTACTCTGGCCCTCTACCTACTTTCTGATAAAGGGAGCAGAGTCCTTTTAAGGAGAGAGGGGGGAGGTAAGGCTGACTGAGAGGCTTCCTGACAGAAGGGGAAATGGAAGCCTGTAGTGTAAGCAGTGCTTCTTCCTCTGGGCCCCAACCCTCCTGTAGCCCTTTAGGATAGGGTTGGTACACAATATCTTCAGTGAACAAAATAGAGGAACTTAGGCAGAGAGTGGGGGGATGGGTGAAGGAAGAAGAGTATGGGATTTCTTAGGATTCAGAACTTTTTGTTAGGTTTTTGGGCCATCCCTGCAATACACAGAATACTGTGGCTCGCACTCAGGAATTACTCCTGAGTGATGTTCAGGGGTCATATAAAATCCAGAGGATGGAGCTTGGGTCAGCTATGTACAAGGCCAGTGCCTTACCCACTGTACTATCTCTCCAAACTTTCTTTGGGTGCCAGAGTGATAGTACGGCAGGTGGGAATGTTTGCCTTGAATGCGACTGATCTGGGTTTGTGCCCACATTCCATATGGCCTAGCACTCCAGCTGATCCCAAAAAGAAACCCACAAAGCTTATTTTTTGTTTCATGACTATCTGGCTATAGCTCAGGTGTTACTCTGTCTTTACTAGTAGGAGTTAACTCCTGATGGTGCTCTCGAGTACCATGGGATGTTGGGTACCAGACCTGGGTCAGCTGTGTGCAAAAGCAAGCGCCTTACCCTATGTGACCCCTCTGACCCATATTCAAAACTTTTATAACCATCTTTCCTCTACAGCAAAGAATCATCAATCTGGGGCCTGTTCATCCGGGACCTCTGAGTCCAGATCCATAACCCATAGGAGTCAAGGTTATCTGTGGACATTGCAAGAATACTTTTCTGGTGAGGAGGTGCATTGGAAGGCTCAGGCCAAGGGGTAGTGGTGGGAAGTAGGCACTAGGAATAATCATGATTATATTACTCTTTTGGGTCACACTTGGCAATGCTCAGGAATTACTCCTGGCGTTGCTCAGGGGACTATATGGGATGCCGGGGGGTGAATCTAGGTTGGCAGCATGCAAGGCAAATGCCCTACCTGCTGTGCTGTCTCTCACATCTATGACTATATTTCTCAAGTATACAGATCCCAACATCTGTTCCGTGAGAACTTGTTCCCCTACCCCCCTCACACCAACTCAAGGTCTGTTTTAGATAATCTCTGCTTCTCTTCTCTTTTTCTGTAGTGGACAGAGTTCACAGACCGAACCTTGGCCCGTTGCCCTCACTGCAGAAAAGTGTAAGTGGTTACAGTGTCATGGTTGATTGGGTAATGTGTAGAGTCAAGACTCCATAGCCTTACAAGCATCCTTTTGTTTTTGCCTCCTTGCTGGGTCACTCTATTGGGAGCAGATATCCACGGAAGAAGATGTATCTGTTGCTTTTGCTGGAGCTTACTTTTTGGCGGTCACTACCACTGGCCTTACTGTGAGTAATCAGGACCCACTCCTTTGTTCTTGAGCCCTCTCTCCTTCACAGGTTGACTTTGAGAATGGCCTTATCCTCCCCAAAACAGTGAAAGAAGCCGGAGGGATTTTGTCTGCTTTGTTCTGATTTAATATATAGAAAGTCTTTGTTATTACGGTAGTAGTAAAAGAAACCATCTCCGTTCTGCGTAAAGACATCTAAATGAAGCATTAGGTAGTTGGAAACCTGACCCAGTTGTCAGACAATGAGAAAACTGACATGGGGCCGGGAGAGCTCCAGTGGGCTAGCACCTCATGAAGGAGGCCTGGAGTTGATCCTAGCACTGCAGAGTTCCCCCCTGAACACCCATAGGAAGGACCTCCCAGGCACAGAACTAGGAATAGCCCGAGTACTGCTGGGTGTGGCTCAGAAGGAATAAACACATGACAGATGATGGGGTTGTATGGTTATATTCCTGTGTAGGGGAAAGGTAGCTAAATAACTGGCCCCTCAGACAGGTCCTGAAGGAAATACTGGAGTAGGGATCGAGTTGTTAACCACAGCTCCAAGTTGCTCTATCCATAGTAGACCCTCCTTTCTCTTTCTCCTTGTCAGTTTGGCACATGGAAGCATGCACTACAATATGGAGGCATCTATGCAGCCTGAGCGTTTGTCATCCTGTTGGCTGTGTTGTGTTTGGGGCCGGGCCCTCTGGGCCTGTATGAAGGTCAGCCACCCGTCAGAACTACTCCTGAGCCTGCTACCCACAGACTGTGCCTGGCCTCTCCATGGTGGGAACATGACACTACAGGGGGCCGTGGTGAAAGGTTCCTGGCTTCTCTAAGGGAAGCCAGCGGCTGCCTACCTTTTCCTGGGGAGAGGTGGGAAGGCACCAGGCCTGCATCTAGGTTTGGGAAGATAGAAGGAGACTGCTCGCCCTCTGCTTTCCTCTGAGGGTTGCTGTGTTTAGGGGTGAAATAGGTCAAGTGTTGCCCCTAACCTGGATACTGAAAGACGGTTTTAGACTCGTCCTTCCTGTATGCTCCCTGAGCATTCCTGTCCCTTACATTCCAGGGCATGGTGGGCGGGTAGCCCTGAGGTATCCCTCCTCTTGTGCACCATTAGGACCTTGCTGCTGCTATTGCACTTCTCCAGGGCTGGCTCTGGCCTTGGTACCCTCAGTCTCCTCTCCCCATTCTGTGTCCTGTGGGGGTGGGGTCAGCTGCTGCTCTATACAAGAACCACTGGAACATATGTACACAACTATCCAATGAGGGTGTTCCCCTAGTCCCATATTTGTGAATTCCTCCTTCCAACCTTGACACCGTTATTGGACTGGGTCCTGGGGTTCTGGTCTTGGGGAGGGACTTCTCTGTGCTTGTAAATAAATAAGGTCATGACTCTACCCTTTTCCAGTCATTATTCCTATGTATATAGAGTAATTTGTAGGGGTCTGGGGAGATGGCTCTAAAGGCTAGTGCATACTTTGCATGGAGACCCAAGGTTTAACTGCCGGCATTTTGGAACACAGCCTGGAGAAATACTCCTCCTAACACCCCTGACCTCCCCAACATACACATAGACCAGCTATGGGGTAGAAACACAAAGACAGCATAATGAAACTATGGCTCTTTATTTTCACATGAATTGTTCAAAGGGAAGTTAGAAGTAGCTTTTGGTGCAATGTTTAAAAAACAAACCATACCCAAAAATAAAAAAAAAAAAACACCTTGAGTTTAAAGGGGATTAACTTGTCTGTCCTTAGGAGCCTGGTTCAAAGTTCATGTATTTTTAAAAGGGAAATACAATGCAGATTTCTTAGGAAAGCAGTATTTAAAACAATTTGGGAAATAAGAAATTTAAAGCTAATGGGTGTGGTGTGGGTAGGCTACAGATATTTCGTGAGCTCCAAGTGGTTTTACCTGCGTCACAGTGCTAGGTAGAGGGTGATGGGACAGTGATCACTGCCCATAGCCTTGGAGCGAATCTTGCTGTCACACAATGCAGGCAACAGAGAATGAGACAACAGGAAGTAGTCAAGGCGCCAGCCAGCGTTTTTGGACCGTGCATTCATGTAAGTCAAAAGGTGTAGGCATAGAGCGTGTCAGGGTAGAGTGGCGGGAAGCTGTCAGCTAGAGCAACTCCTGCGAAACTCCCAAAGCCTTCGCGTTCTTGGGGAGTGAAGCCAGCATTCTCTTTGTTTCCCCTAGGGTTCGCGGTCCGATTTCTTCATGCGCCACATTGAGGGTCCCGCACAGCCCAAAGGGCTTACGTGAAGCCAAGCCTTTCAGGAATGTGCGAAATGCCTCATCCAGCGCTGTCTGTATTCTAGCGCGCCAGGCCCGGCGAGCCTGCATTGGTACATAGGCGGTCACCAGCACAAATGCCTCAAATTCAGCCACGATCACTCGTCCTTCCTGATCGTGTTCTTCCTCACCTGCAGGAACAGAAACAGCATAATATATAGGGAGAGTGAAAGTAAAAAACATAATGGAATGAAGTGGGATAGAAGTGATATTTGCATTAGGTTTGGAAGAGCTCAGGGTACTGGGAAACAAGGTCTTACCGATGCCGTAAGTGACTTTGATTGGGCACTGGCGGGAGAGTAGGCCACGCCACTGTACCCTTCCTTGTCTGTTAGGGCTGCCCAGTACTGATGTGACAGTCCAGGTAGCTCTTGAAGTTCAGCCGGTAGTTTGTTCTCTGAACATTTGGTCTCCTGGAGGCACAGGGATATCTGGTGCTTCCTCCTTGACCCACTAGTCAGAGTGAATTGAAACAAAAAGGTCAATACTATGTATTAGAAACACACAGCTAAGCCACAGTTGCTATAGATGATAAATCATTGCTAAATTTTTATATAAAAATAACAGGGCAGGGGCCGGGCGATAGCCCAGCGGGTAGAGCGTTTGCCTTGCACGCAGCCGGCCCATGCCGCCCGGGTTCGATCCCGGCATCCCCATACGTCCCGAGCACCGCCAGGAGTAGTTTCTGAGTGCAGAGCCAGGAGTGACCCCTGAGCATTGCTGACAGGGCAGTGGAGGAAGGGGAAGTCATAGAGGTGTCAACACTGTAGAGATTTTTCCCTAACAGTACTGCCAGCAGATTCTGAAGCAATAGCTACTGAAATAGATATTGCTGGAGCAAAAAATAGGCAAATCAAGATTGTTTTCCCAATAAGCTAGGTCTTTAACAAGACAATGTAATGGAATCAATGAAAAGGGATTTAGAAATACAACTGGCATGCGATGGACATTTAGAAAGTATAATATTCCCCCTCCAAAAAAGTCCCTACTTGTAATTCTCAAGGGAAAAAAAACCACCTTAATCTGAAACAAAGAGTAAAAAGGTGAGGAACCCCCCAAATCATTCTTGACTAGATTGGTGTCTTCCCTTTCTTGAAACCCACTCACGTCCTAAACCCTTCTTCTTAATCCAGGCCCAGTCCATCCACATTCCAGGAGCAGATCTTGACCGTGGCTGATTTGCCACTGGGTGAGGTTTTCTGATCTGGGGGTCCTCATAAGGACCGGTCCTTCTCCTGCTGCCTCTTTTTTCATTTTTCTTTGCTCCACCCTTACTTCTTCTTGGCCTCTGGCTCTAGAAAATGAGTAATATTTAAGTTGCAGAAATCATAGGTTGCAACGTTGATCTTAAGTTACCTTCCTAGACCCACCGAGGGCCTTGCATTTTATAGCGATCTAATTAACAAGTTTTTCGAAAATGCACCGCATTGGTTTTAGTTCCCGTTTGCGGGAATCCTTACTGAGACCTCCCCTCAGTGCTCTTTTCGGGGCTTATATGTTCTTACCAGTCTTAGGTTCGTCTCCATCTTCTGCCACAGCTCCCTTTTTCCCACGTTTCGGCATCGCTGCAACTAACGCCCTTCGGCAATTCCACGTCGCCCACCGAAACAGTTTTTCTTAATGCGTTGTCTAAAGAGGCAAATAAATCATAAAACCAGCCAAGGCTAGTGAAAAGATCCTCCCCTCCGGCGCTCCGACGTCAGATCCGGCCTAGGCAAACGTATTATCTCTACATCTTTCCCCCGCCTCCGCGCACTCGAGGTCCGTCAACCCCCTCACCCACACTACAAGATCATTTCATGAGACCAGGTACCCTCCTCCAAGAGCTGCCCTCCTCCAACTGAGGGCCTACGTTAGAGCTCCCGGATAGCGATCACTGATCACTGACTACGAGCCGGATGAAACCACCTTAAGGCCCGAGAAAGCAACGCCGTATCAGACCTGCTCAGGTCCCAAGCCTGGCTCCTCCTCACCCAAGCACAAAGACGAGAGCAAATTGTGTCTGCACGTGGGGCACTAGCGTGGTCACGTGAGCTATGAAATGCGTCACGTGGTGGAGCTGCGGCGTGATTGGCCCTCCTGGCACCTCGTGACGGAGAGTTCCACCTTCTCCGGGTCGTTAGGGGACTGAAGGCCCCCAGCTTTCCATAGTGGGGCTGCTTATTGTGTGCCAGATTTTAGCGCCTATTCAGCCATCATAAGAAAAAGAGCCCAAGACTATGGAAGATACAGAGATAACACAGTGGAAAATCCTGCATTGGGCCGCGGGACTGAGGCAGAGGCGCGAATAGAAAGAGAAGGCGTACTCGCCAGCTCACTATTTCTGGCAACTACGTGGACAGGCGCCCTGAAAGGGGCCTTGCTGGGTCGCCGTGACGACGGGGGCGGGGCGGGCGAGCGCACCACCCCGGGGGCCGTAGCTGCTTGGCGTCCGCGGGCCGCCTCTTGCCCCCTGCGTTTGGGGATCTCCCGCAGAACCTGTTCATTTTCTTCTTTGGGCCTTCGAGCCCTATCGGCGCTTTCTCGCAGGGCCCAACCATGCCGGCGGTGCTGGGATTTGAAGGCAGCGCCAACAAGATTGGCGTGGGTGTGGTGCGGGATGGCAAGGTGCTGGCCAACCCGCGGCGCACTTATGTCACGCCTCCAGGCACAGGTATGGGAGATGGGAGAGTATCTGTTTGCTGCGTGCTTCTGGGCACAGCATCTTCTACCGCCTTCCTAGCCTTAGTGAAGCAGGATGTGCAGCGCAGGTTCCCGAGTCCCCGAGGTTATGGACACTTCAGATCATTAGGCTGGCGCATAGAACAGTCACAGATCCGTGAGCCTGGTCTTAGGTGTTCGTTCAGTTGGCTGCTGGATGCAATAGATGTTTGGACCCTTTTATGAAGCATCTTCTAAAAATGCCTTAGCATAAATGTAATCAAAGTATTTTGGTCTGAGGAGAGAGAGAACTTGTGTCAGGCTGAACAATTTAGATGTCTGAATTGCAGAAACAAAAGTTAGTATTTATGGTACTGGACTTAGTACCTTACTTTTTTTTTTTTTGCTTTTTTGGGTCACACCCGGCAATGCTCAGGGGTTACTCCTGGCTCTGCACTCAGGAACCACTCCTGGCGGTGCTCAGGGGACCCCCTATGGGACGCCGGGATCGAGCCCGGGCCGGCACAGGCCGGCCGCGTGCAAGGCAAACGCCCTACCCGCTGGGCTATCACTCCGGCCCCCAGTACCTTACTTTTAAAGTGGGAATAATACCGGGACTTTAGCGACATTACGGAGGGTAGGGTGTGTTGAGTGCAGAGCCAGGGAGTGACCCCTGAGTTGCTGGGTGTGAAATCACCTCCCATAAAAAGTGGGAAAAATACTGCGTTGAGTCAAAGGTACTAGAAAAAAATGCTTGTTTACTGTGTTTGGGGCCACGCCCATGGTGTTCAAGGTTGGGGGAGGGGAGCGGGAATCACACCTTGCTCATGCCTTGCCAGGATCCCTTTGGTTTCCTGTGTGCAGTGCATGTGAATCTGCTTGTTAATCTCCCTAGGCTCTGCTCTGGGTTTATTCCTTGTTCTGTGCTCAGGGATCAACCCTGGAGGGGGCTGATCATTAGGAGACCATATGGTGGGAATATAGTTCCATTTGGACATGTACAAGGCAATAGCTTTTTTTCTGTACTACTTTTCTAGTTCCCTGGATACACTATTTTTAGGTTGGTCTCTGTACTATATTTTTGGTTCTCCCCAATACGTTGTTTTTGTCCAATGTATTGGGAGGGGATACTCCTGGTTCTGCTCTCAGGAATTACTCCTGCAGGTGCACAGGGGAACCATATGGGATGCCAGGGATCGAATCAGGGTGGGCTCTATACAAGGCAAACGCCCTACGTGTGTGTGTATGTGTGTGTGTATTTGTGTGTGTTGTGTGTGTGTGTGTGTTAGGGCCAGAGCCATAGACAGTGGGTCGGCATTTACCTTGCATGTGGCTGACCCATCTTCAGTCCGGTATCCCATTATGATCCCCAAGCACTGCTAGTAGTAATTCCTCAGAGTAGAACCAGGAGTAGCGTCTGAGCATCGCTAAGTGAGACCTGCATTCCCCAAAAAGAGAAAAAATTATATATAGGGCTGAACAGATATACAGCAGGTAAGGCACTTGCGTTGCATTTGGCTAACCCAGGTTTGTGCTCTGGCATCCCATATAGCCCCTGAAGCACCACCAGGAGTAGCTCCTGAGTGTAGGACCAGGAGTAATCCCTGAGCACTGCTAGGTATGGCCCCAAACCCCCAAAAAACATACGTGTGTGTGTGTGTGTGTGTGTGTGTGTGTGTGTCTGGAATGATCGTACATCTGCCAGGGCACTTACGTTGCCCGTGGCTGACCTAAATTTGATATTTGGCATCCCAAATGGTCTCCTCAGCCCTACTAGGAGTAAGCCCTGAGTACTACCTCAAAAATACCAAAACTAAGATTGTATATGTTCATTGAGTATTCACTCTCTTAGGCCACGTTCACAGTAGGAATACCAAGATAATAGCCAAGGCTTAGATACTCCTGGTTAATGTAGGGAAGCTGCAAACAGTTATAAATATGTTAAATATAAGTTGTTAAATGTGTTAAATATAGGTGTTACATATTAAATATAAGTGGTTAACTATAACAGTGTGATCATGTATAGGATTCGTACCAGAAATCACCAAGGGTATGGGAATGTTTTGTTCATTTTGGGGGAAGTTTGGAGCAGGACCACACCCAACAGTGCTCAGGGATCATGTATTACCAAGATCAGACCTGGACTTTCTTCATGCAAAGCATGAGCTTAGACTCTGGAGCTACTCCTCTAGTCTTCAATAAAGGGTATAAAGTAGGTGTGAGTCCTGAAGGCCTCGTGGGAGTTGGACATGAAGAAGGGTATTGTAGAGCTGCTCGTTTGGCCAAACAGACTGAAAAGGTAGTATTAGAAAACCTGAATGACTAGAAGCTTGAAGAGAGCAAAGTAGATTCTTCTGTAGTATGAAAATGCATTTTTATTATTATTGTTTTTACTTCTACCTTTGCTATAGAAAAACCCTATGAACTCTGTCCTGTGTCCGTTTCTCAGGATTCCTTCCAGGTGACACTGCCAGGCACCACCGAGCTGTCATCTTGGACCTGTTGGAGGAGGCTCTGACAGAATCTGGGTTAAAAGCCCCAGGATATTGATTGCATTGCCTTTACCAAAGGTATGCAGGGACCGGAGTCAACATTGGGAAATAGACCTAAGCAGGCTAGCAAGCTCTAAAGAACCTGTGCTAGTGTCAGAGTGGTAGTTAGCTGGTAGAGTGCTTGCATCCGTTAGACCTGGGTTCAACCCCCAGTCCCCCATAAGGTTCCTGAGCACCAGGAGTGATCCTGAGTGCAGAACCAGGAGTAAGCCCTGAGCACTGCCTAGCATGGCCCAGATAAGTAAATCAAAAGTTTGTGCTTTACTTCTGCTGTGCCTGTATCTCTGCCTCTACCTCTCACAGCCTCTGCTTCCAGTATCTAGGACAGGATTCTTGTTTCTGTGTTTCTAGGGCCTGGCATGGGTGCCCCACTGGCTGCTGTGGCTGTTGTTGCTCGTACTGTGGCTCAGCTGTGGAATAAACCCTTGCTGGGTGTGAACCACTGCATAGGCCACATTGAGATGGGCCGCCTCATCACGGGAGCAACCAGCCCCACTGTGCTGTATGTCAGTGGAGGAAACACGCAGGTATTTAGACCCACCATTCCTTCCTGTCACGGTCGTTGTATCAGCAACTTCCCACAACCTACCTAAGTGTCAAAAATCGCACGAACAAACTTGGGCTCCTCTGAACATAAAATGTTGGACCTGGGGCCAGAGCGATAGCACAGCGGGAGCGTTTACCTTGCACGTGGCCAACCTGGGTTCGATCCCCAGCATCCCATATGGTCCCCGAGGCTCTGCCAGGAGTAATTCCTGAGTGAAGAGCCAGGAGAAACCCCCTGAGCGTCGCTGGGTGTGACCCCAAAAAAAGAAAAAAAAAATTGTTGGACCTTAAAATACCTAGTTTGTTACGTTGCAGATTTTGGATGTATAAAGAGAATGTTAAGTGACTTTCATGTATGTGATTATTAAGATTAGTAATATCCAGTTTTGAAAAAACAAAGTACTGTTGTTCTGAACCCCCTTCCTCTTTTGTTGCAAACCTTTCGCCAAACAGAATAAGATCTTTTTTTTTTTTTTTTTTTTGCTTTTTTGGGTCACACCGGGCGATGCTCAGGGGTTTCTCCTGGCTCTGCACTCAGGAATTACTCCTGGCGGTGCTCGGGGGACCATGTGGGATGCCGGGGATCAAACCCGGGCCTGCATGAGCCGGCGGCGTGCAAGGCAAGCGCCCTACCCGCTGGGCTATCGCTCGACCCCCCAGAATAAGATCTTTGTTGGCGACAAGAAATCCCTAACAGCTCTAAGAGGGAAGGCTCTATTTTGCTATCCAGAAAATACTTGATGTCAGAAGTAAAGAATATGTGTGTCAGTGGGAGATAAATATTGTCTGCCAGAGATTGAAGAGACTGAAGAATGGACTTAATTGATTGCCAGTGCAGAGTGGGTAGGATATTAGTTTGATCCAGTGTAGGACTTTTTTTTTTTTTTTGCTTTTTTTGGGTCACACCTGGTGACGCTCGGGGTTACTCCTGGCTCTTTGCTCAGGAATTGCTCCTGGCAGTGCTCAAGGGACCATATGGGATGCCAAAGATCGAACCCACATCTACCGCATGCAAGACAAACGCCTTGCCCGCTGTGCTATCAATCCAGCTCCGTGTAGGATTTTTTTAGTTTTTAATTTCAGTCTCATCTCTTTCAAATACCGCTGTCCTGGTATCACAATTTGGGACTCTGGCTTCCTGCCTCCAACCAGGAAAACCTGTCTTCTAATCCATAACGTCAGTCCCTACTTCTAAGGGACATTCGTGGAACCTCCATGCTAGAAAAATGTGTATGAAATGATGGATTGCTTAAGAATCTGCTTTGGGAGATTTCAGATTATTTACCAGACTTCCTGAGATTCAAACTATTCAAATAGAAATTGCCCATTTAGAACTGGCAGCGTGTTTTTTCAGTTTCTTATTGGCATCTTTGACAGCCGTGTTGTTCCTCATCTGTGTTCTTCCCCAAAGCCAAATACTCCTCTTTACAGACTTGAGGTTTCATGGACACCCCTCATCACCCTTAGGTGATTGCCTATTCAGAACATCGTTACCGCATCTTTGGGGAAGCGATCGATATTGCTGTGGGTAACTGTCTGGATCGGTTTGCTCGAGTGCTTAAGGTAAGAGTTTGGACCTGCAGAGAACATAAGATATGGCGGGTTTCAGGGGAACATGCAAGTAGAGAGAGAGAGAGAAAGTGGTAAATTAACTTCTTATGTTGCCTGCTTTTTTTAAATTTATCCTCTTTTTTTTTTTTTTTCCTGCTAGATTTCCAATGATCCAAGTCCAGGCTACAACATTGAACAGATGGCAAAGCGGTAAGGGACGTCAGGGGAAGGAGTGCAACTGGTGCTCCCTTCAGGGACTCCTCTCTCTCTCTCTCTCTCTCTCTCTCTCTCTCTCTCTCTCTTTCTCTCTCTCTCTCTTTCTCTCTCTCTCTCTCTCTCTCTCTCTCTTTCTCTCTCCATGAGTGTGGGGAGGGGGCTTGAAAGGTGAGCGGCCAGCACCCCTAGCTCCGTGCCTCATTGGCTCACTCCCATGTAGAGGCAAGAAGCTGGTTGAACTGCCCTACACTGTAAAGGGGATGGACGTCTCATTCTCCGGGATCCTGTCTTTCATTGAGGTGAGTGTGAGAGAAGTGAGGAGGTGATGGGCACTTTTAAGCTTTTAAACAAAGTTCTTCCACCCGCACCCCCCTTAATCTTGTATTGCAGGTAGTATAGTACTGGCTCATTAATGCTGATTAAAGTGTATTTAGCATATATTTACTGAATACCTTTTATGTGCTGGTGCTGTTTTAGATAATAGTGATACAGCCCTGGAGTACAATAAAAATTTTTGCCTATGTGGAGCTTGGATTCCAGTGGGAAGATAACACCCCCGCCCCCACAAAAAATAATGAATAAAGCTCATTTCTTGTATTGTAAGGCCTCGGGTTTGGTCCTGACATTTTAAAAATGGAAGGAAGGGGAAAATAATAAAACACAAATGCTGATTAAATGCATTTATGGGGGGGCAAAAGTGGCAGGGTAGCCGCTCCTATTACTGATTTTTAAAAAAACTTTTAATGATTTATTTTAATCACCGTGATTTACAAAGTACAAACTTTTTCACAATACATTGCTGGAAAGATTAATCATTCAGCACCAATCCCATCACCAGAGACACGCATTTCCCTCCCAGCCTCCATCCCCCTCTGCTCACTTAGCCAGCAGCAATTATGTTGATCTTTATAGCTCATATAAGGGAACAGTAATGATAAGGTCATGCCTATTTTTTTTTCTAGGCTGATGTGTGGGAGTCTGGCCAGTTTCTATTCTAGGATTCACTTTCTGGGTTTCCAGAACACAGTGGTTTTCTACTGACAATCCCAGACACACCATCACTACAGCTACTGACACTTATTTCACATTTTATCTCAAATATACTGAACAATCCATTCTATATTGGTAGTTGAAACTACTTCTCTAAATATGGTCAGTGAACATGGTGTTAGACCATAGTCAGTGGAGATCCTCACATCTCCATTGTGCCATTTGAGTCCACTGTATAGGAAATTACCGAGGTGGTCCCCAGACCACACCTCGTGCCCCCACACTTCGTTTCTAGAAAATGTAATGGGATACCAGTTAGATGAATATACTAGGTTTTGAGATAACGTGCGGCCGCTCTGTGCCCGCACACCATGGGGATACATGGGACCCGCCATGTACCGTCCCAGCCGGATCAGTTCTGGGTGGGCCCACCAGCCCTGCCAGAAGGCATTGAGTTGGGGGGGGCGCCCCAGCTTTAGCTCCCGAGGAAACCTGGTGGATTCAAAAACCGAGTCCTGCATACCTGGGCTTGAACTCGACTATTCTGTTGGTGTGGCTCTGCCGAGCTGTGGAGTCCAAACCTTGAAAGTGGCTGCGGTTGTGATGCATGAGGTTGTCTGGTCTCTGGGGGTCTGACCAGGAGGCAGGGGGAGCCGGCTCTGCCCTGCTTCTAGGACCCCTCATCAGCCTAGCACAGGCTGAGAGGGCAGCAGCTCAGCCCTGTGCCTCTCGCTCCTAGTTACTGATTCTTGACTGAGTGCTGTCGAAGGCAGAGTGTGGTATGGGATCAGGTCGTTGAGCACAGTGGTCCTCCAAGTGTCATAACTTTGCTCTCCAGCCATCCCCAAACCACTTTCAGTGTTTCTCTGTTTAATTATAGGAGGTAGCTCATAGGATGCTGGCCACAGGCGAGTGCACTCCTGAGGATCTGTGTTTTTCCCTGCAGGTAATGGAATAAAAATCAGGGACAGGAAGTCGTGGCTGGAGGATCTTGTATATAAAAGAGCAGAGGTCATATGGGTTCCCCTTTGATGTCTTTTTCTTATCTGTCCCCCCAGGAAACGGTGTTCGCAATGCTGGTAGAGATCACAGAGCGAGCCATGGCCCACTGTGGCTCCCAGGAGGCCCCTCATCGTGGGAGGTGTGGGGTGTATGTATCCTCTGCTCATCTTGCCTGTTTGTGGACATGTATCTTCTCTTGAGACTCTAAATCTCTAAGTTCTAGAAGAATGTATGTATGTTTTAGCCTGTGCTTTTTTATTCTCATCTAGCTCCCAACTGCTTTTTCCTAAGTAAACACATGCGAGGTGCATAGCTGGATCCTGGAGAAATGGCTCAAATTCCATTTCCTCATCATAGGTAATGTGCGGCTACAGGAAATGATGCAGACAATGTGCAAGGAACGTGGAGCCCAGCTTTTTGCCACAGATGAGAGGTAAAGCCAGTACTGCGCCTTCCCAGCCCCCGCCTCCAGTGCATTACTGTGCGTGACACCCTCGGGTATCAAATTTTATGCCTATTTTTCTCAGATTCTGTATTGACAATGGAGCTATGATAGCTCAGGCTGGCTGGGAGATGTTTCAAGCTGGACTTAGAACCTCCCTTAGTGATTCTGGGATCACACAGAGGTAAGTACCTTCGTGGTGGCATAAATAGATTTATATGGAAAGTGGGCAGAAATCAGCAGGGACCAGGGTCCAGAATCATGAGGACAGAAAAGAAGGGAAGGTGCTAGGGATGACCATCAAAGTTTTCCCTTTTTTTCACAGGTATCGGACAGACGAAGTCGAAGTGACCTGGAGGGATTAGAAGGTTAGCAGGATGGGAGCTGAGGAGTGCCCTCAGGGGAGCCCAGGGGATTCTGGGACTTCATCTCTGTCCTGACGTAGGAATCCTGCCCAAGTTGTGTACTCTGCTCTCCCATCAGTTGGTTGATAACCTGACAATAAAAATATTTTTCTGTATGTTGGTGATCAGCTGTTGTCGCTTAGGTCTGATCCAAAGTGGTACAGGGTACATTCTTATGATGGAGTGGAGGTAGGGGTTAGGGCAGGTCTGTGGCTTACTGTCTAGGTGTGGTTGGTTGGGACTGTTGCTGTGAGCTAAGACTGAAGGGATATTTTAGGTGCTCTTGTCACATCTAATTAATAGCACAACCAATACTACTTTAATATCTCTCGTTCTATTAATCTGTATTATCGCCAATAATTCAATTCTTTGAAATTCAATATTTGAAGTAGATGATTGGGAATTCCTTCAGAATAGAGACAGTATCTAATTTTGTGTTAATGTATAACTCAAGAAGAAACTCACTGTTCTCTATCTATCTCATCTTCAGGCTCAAAATATTTGGGATCACACAGGATCTAAATACTACCTTCAGAACTAACCTAATCATGCCTTTACCCTGTGTAAATCATTCATCATGAAAAGTTCTAAACTCAGGTCGGGCGATAGCCCAGCGGCATCCCATATGGTCCCCGAGCACCGCCAGGAGTACCCCTGAGCATCGCCGGGTGTGACCCAAAAAGGGAAAAAAAAAAAAAAAAAGAAAAGTTCTAAACTACCAAATTACCTCTCATCTTTTATTCTACCAATTTACAGTTTCCACCCCTATTTTTGGTTCCGTCTCCCTCTCCTGCCTCCTAAAAGTCTTAAATTCCTTTATCCTCCATTTCCTTTCACATTTCCTGCACTGAGCTGTTTTCTCCTGTCATCTCTACTGGTGGTGTTTTCTTTTATAGATGTATTATGCCTTGGGCCTAGAGGCAGTTGTTCTTTTTTTTCCTTTTTTGGGTCACACCTGGCAATGCTCAGGCGTTACTCCTGGCTCTGCACTCAGGAATTACTCCTGGCAGTGCTCTGGGACCATATGGGATACTGGGGATCGAACCCAGGTCGGCTGTGTGCAAGGCAAACGCCCTCCCTGCTGTACTATCACTCCAGCCCCGAGGCAGTTGTTCTTATTTCCTCTGACACCATTTTTACTGGCTCTATCACAGTCATTTTACACCTGCAGATGAGCACCATTCAGTGGTTGGAAACTACCTTTCAAATACCTTTTAACATAACCCTCAGCTCTGAAACACTTCAGATTTGACTATGTCAAAACTACTTGTCTTAAAATGATTTTAGTGTCCATGTAGATCATACTAACATTGGTTTCAGTTCCTTGTTTCTTCAGGTCAGTCACTCATTCCCTTGGTCATATTCTAGACCTGTATCTGTCACTATCACTGTCTTCTTGTTCATCATCGATTGGCTCAAGCGGGCCCCAGTAACATCTCCATATGACCTGTCTCGTGCAAGTAGAGCCAAGGGCACCTGCTTGCTCCAGGAACATAAAGAGCCTCAAACCATTCCATCAGGTCATGGGAATGAGGTCTATAATTGTTACTGGTATTTGGCATATCAAATACGACACGGTAGCTTGCCAGGCTCTGCCGTGCAGGTAGCATACTCTTGTAGTCATCTCTAGATCCAGCATTTATTGATGAACCGCGTGGCCGCAAGTGGCCGCGTGAGCCGGGCTGTGATAGGCTGGTCTGCTGGGTGGAGTTCTGACGAGGGGAAGTCCGGATGTGGAAAATGGAGGTCCTCATGGAGTCGGGGCTGGGGAGTCGTCTGGCTTGTTGCAAGGCTCTGCTGGGGTGATGGGCCAGGGCTAGAACCCGCCATCCCTCGCGGGCACCTCGTGAGCGGCTGGGCACAGGGAGAGCCAGTAGCAGCTCTGCCCCATGTCTGTGAGTCCGCCCCCCATCCCCGTCCCCCCCCGCGTCCACTCACCCCGGCCCCCGCAGTCGGGGCTGGGGGGGGAGTGCGGGGGGCAGACCAGCGGCCGGGCCGAGGTGGGATCCCGAGGCCTCTCCAGTCCGCCGAGGGCGCACCACCGGCCCGTCTCGCCCCACCGCGCCAGGGGAGGTGAAGCACGAGCTCACGTGTTAGGACCTGAAAGATGGTGAACTATGCCCGCAGGGCGAAGCCAGAGGAAACTGGTGGAGGTCCGTAGCGGTCCTGACGTGCAATCCGGTCTTCCGACCTGGGTATAGGGGCGAAAGACTAATTGAACCGTCTAGTAGCTGGTTCCCTCCGCGAAGTTTCCCTCAGGGTAGCTGGCGCTCTCGCGCACGAACCGAACCCTGGCAATACCTGCATCTCCAGTTCTCAATTTCAAGCGTCCTACAAACCTCTTTCTGGGTCATTCCTTTTTAGTGCATTGAATCCAGCCATTTATCCCTTTACCAGGACGTGGAGTCAGTTCCTCTCCACTGACTTCATTGCCCACTTCTCTACATTTCCTCCTCTAGCTAGCTCCCCATTATAAGCACTTGATTGTGAAAACCACCTTCTTCACCTGTCTCCGCTTTTCATGTGCTTATCTCTTTGCGCCTAGGCCTCATGCAACCAACAGGGCTAGTTAGAATTATCCAGGTTGACTTTTTAAATTTTATTTTTATTTATTTTTGTTAATTTTTATTTTCCCAGTACACCTTATATAAACAATGTGGTTTACAAAATTGTTCACTGCGGTTTGTTACATTCAATATACCATCACCAATTCCACCACCATTGCACATCCCACCACTGATATTTTCCCAACCACCCCTTAAGCCTGCCCCCCATAGCAGGTCCTTAATTATCTATTTTATATTGCTTGTTATAATTTGCTACAAGAATGATCAAAAAATGTTTCTTTAGAAGCAAGTTAGTCAAATTGTGTGATCTCCCCATGGAGCTATTAAGCCCCTGTATAGGAGATTACTAAAATGTTAGAAGTTAATCTTTCTATACTGATATCTTATTAATCGAGATTGGATGCTTTCTACATTATATCCATCCAATCTCCTGTTTTATCAGTATATGGTACTCCTGATTTATCAGTGTTGTAGCTCTGCACTTCAGAAAGTCCAAATTTTTTTTTTCCTTTTGGGTCACACCCAGCGACGCTCAGGGGTTACTCCTGGCTCTTCACTCAGGAATTACTCCTGGCAGTGCTTGGGGACCATATGGGATGCTCGGGATTAAACCCGAGTCGGCCGCTTGCAAGGCAAACATCCTACCTGCTGTGCTATTGCTCTGGTCCCAGTCCAAAATTTTCAACGGGGTGATAACAACTGGAGTTTAAAAAATTTTTTTTTGGGGGTCACACCCGGCAATGCTCAGGGGTTTCTCCTGGCTCTGCACTCAGGAATTACTCCTGGCGGTGCTCGGGTGACCATATGGGATGCCGGGAATCGAACCCGGGCCGGCACAGGCTGGCCGTGCAAGGCAAACACCCTACCCGTTGGGCTATCGCTCTGGCCCCAAATTTTTTTTTTTTTTTTTTGGGTCACACCTGGTGATGCTTGGAGTTGCTCCTGGCTCTGCACTCAGAAATTACTCCTGGCAGTGCTTGGGAGGACCATATGGGATGCCGGGGATCAAATCCAGGTCAGCCATGTGCAAGGCAAATGCCCTATGTGCTGTACTATCACTCTGGCCCCTGGAGTTAAAAAAGTTTTTTATTTACTTTTTGGGTTACACCCAGCAGTACTCAGGGGTTACTCCTGGCAATTACTCCTGAGAAGGAATTACTTCTGGCGGTGCTCGGGGACTATATGGCATGCCAGGGATCAAACCCAGGTTGGCCATGTGCAAGGCATAGCACTGCCCATTGTGCTATCTCTCAGGGCCCCAGAGTTAATTTTTTAATATTTTTTTTTAATTTTTTAATTTAATTTTATTTTATTATTTCCCCCTCCCCCCAATATTATTACACCATTTTAGACATACAATTGCAAGATGCTCATGTAGAGTTTTGGTTCTACAGTGTTCCAACACCCATCCCTCCACCCAAACCCATCTCCCATCACCAATGTCCCCACCTCCCTCCCCCTCCCACACCTCAACTACTTGGTGGGTTCTGTATGTCATTTCTCTCCTCTTTATCTCCCTCCCCGCCAAACTTTCCTGCTCTTCGTGGAATGCAGTGCATTAAAAGACATTACTGTTTCCTCGCAGCCGTGCGACCTGGGCTCAAACTGGTTTTGCTCTGTTAATCTGGTCGTGAGGCAGTTTCCCAGCGTCCGGACAGCGAAAATGGTGGCTAGTGTGATGGGCGAGTCTCATCCAGCTGCTTCAGGACCCCCCAGAGGTGACGGGCCCACTCCCAAAACCCGTCTGCCCTCCTGGGGGTCCCATATTCAGCTGGGCCCGGGGCGAGCTGAGTTCCAGCCTCCCCAGCCGCTTGAGAGGCTCTTCATGCTATGGCTGGTGGCCCCCAATTTTTTTTACTTTTTAAAAATAATTTATTATACCACTGTAAGATATAAAATGACAAGATGTTGGGGCCGGAGCGATGGTCCAGCGGGTAGGGCGTTTACCTTGCACACGGCCAGCCTGTGCCAGCCCGGGTTCGATCCCCGGCATCCCATATGGTCCCCCGAGCACCGCCAGGAGTAACTCCTGAGTGCAGAGCCAGGAGTAACCCCTGAGCATTGCTGGGCGTGACCCAAAACCAAAAAAGGAAAAAAAAATGACAAGATGTTCATGTTGAGTTTCAGAGTTCCAGCCTCTATCCCTCCACCCATATCCATTTCCCACTACCAATGTCCACACTTCCCTCCCCCATTCCCCATCCTGCCTCCAAGGCAGGTTCTTTATCTCCTCATCTTTCTCCTCTTCTCTCTCTCTCTCTCTCCCTCTCTCTCTCCAACTTCGCTTCCCTTTCTTACAATTGTGGATTGTAATACATACATTTAGAGGTTATCATGTGTATCTTTTTTACTATAGTCAAAGCACAGTTCTCAGATGGTATCATTTTCAATGATTATCAGCAAACAGTTCCCTACTCTCCTACATAGCCTATGATTGTCACACCTTATGGTATACCAGATTTTGAGATGAAGCCAGCGCTTCATTGGGATCGAGGCTATGTCCAGCTGGGAGTCCAGCCTGAAGGATGACTGGTTGTGTTGGGTGAGGTTTTCTGACTTCTGGGAGCCTGGCGGAGGACAGGCCACAGAGCAAAAGCCTGCCCCCACTCCAAGATGCCCCATCAGTCTAGCACAGGGCGGGCAGTCAGAGACTCTGCCCTGTACCTAATACCTGGTGTCCGGCTGAGATCCCCTGCAGCAGCAGTTCTGGGTGGGGCCGCCAGGCCTTTTGTGGACGGAGCCAAGTGGTGGGGGAGGTGGCCCAAGTTCAGGCTCCCCTAAAAAGCCTGGTTGGCGTTGTTTCAGAGTCCCACATCCCTGGGCTTGAACTCAGCTTCTCTCTTGGGTCGGGCTGTGTCCAGCTGGGGAGTCCGACCAGAGGATGACTGTGGTTGTGATGCGTGAGGTTTTCTGACTTCTGGGATCCTGGCAGAGGACAGGCCAAGGAGCAAAAAACCTGCCCCCCCACTCCAAGACTCCCAATCCGTCTAGCACAGGACGGGCGGGCAGAGACTCTGCCCTGCACCTGAATAACTGGTGTGCAGCCAAGAGACCCAGAAGCAGTTCTGTGTGGGGCTGCCAGGCCTTTGTGGAGGGGAGCCACGGAGTTAAAATTTTAACTGGTGACTTTTGTGTGTGACTGCCATGGCTTCCAGCAGTACAGGGAAATGGGGGGGAGGTATCCCATCCCCGACTTGGGGAAAACCTAGAGATTTCAAGGTTGACTTATTTTAAACTCATCATGAAACTTAGGTGGATGTTTTGTGTGCCCTAACAGTATTACCCAGCTCTTTTTTTGCTCTCATTTCTGGTAACTTTCATGCCTCTGACTTCTCAAATTTCTGACACCTTCCTTCACTCTCTCAGTTCCTATTTCAGGGAAAATAGATGCTCAGAAAATTTGCGCCTCCATCTACCCCTACGCATCTACCAACTTTTCAACAGCTGTACCTCCTATCCTCTGCTTTCTTTGCTGTTACTGGTAACGGTGTTCTCAACCAGGACTAGTTTTATTCCCTGGAGGCCAGTTGGTTGTCACAACTGGGAGGCAGTACTGCTGGGTTGAAGCGAGGGATGCTGCAGAATACCCTACTGCGTACAGAACAGATTCTTACAACAAAAAGTATCTGGGCTGAAATGCAGGAAGGTCATTTTTTTAGCAGTGAAGCAAACAAATTTTATTTGGGAGGCTTTTTGTTTGTTTCTTCTTAAATGTATATATTAAAAATGTATATGAAAAATATATATATATATATTTTTTTTTTTTAGTAGATGGCCCGGATTATCTTGAGGAAGGTTCCTTCAATCCCCATTTTACAGAGAGCTTTTATCATGAACGGGTGTTGAATCTTGTCAAATGCCTTCTCTGCATCTATTGATATGATCATATGGTTTCTATTTTTCTTTTGTTGATATTATATTTTATTTTTTATTTAACCTTTTAACCCCCGCCCAGGAGCTGCCGGGGGCCATCGGCCATAACATGAAGCGGCTGGGGAGGCTGGAACCGGCTCGCCCGGGCCCAGCTGAAGAGGGGACCCCCCAGAAGGGCAGACGGGTTTTGGGGGGGGGCCCGTCACCTCTGGGGGTCCGGAGGCAGCCGGATGGGACTCGCCCATCACACTAGCCACCATTTTCGCTGTCCAGACACTGGGAAACTGCCTCATGACCAGATCAACAGAGCAACAGAGCAAAACCAGTTTGAGCCCAGTATGCGCGCCGCTTGCGGCATGGTCCATTAAAATAGTGGAAACAGTAATGTCTTTTAATGCACTGCATTCCACGAAGAGCAGGAAAGTTTGGCGGGAGGGAGAGATAAAGAGGAGAGAAATGACATACAGAACCCACCAAGTAGTTGAGGTGTGGGAGGGGGAGGGAGGTGGGGACATTGGTGATGGGAGATGGGTTTGGGTGGAGGGATGGGTGTTGGAACACTGTAGAACCCAAAACTTTACATGAGGGGCCGGAGCGATGGCCCAGCGGGTTGGGGCGTTTGCCTTGCAGCCGCCCCATGCCGGCCTGGGTTCGATCCCCGGCATCCCATATGGTCCCCTGAGCACGGCCAGGAGTGATTCCTGAGTGCAGAGCCAGGAGAAACCCCTGAGCATCGCCGGGTGTGACCCAAAAAAGCAAAAAAAAAAAAAAAAAAAAACTTTACATGAGCATCTTTCAATTGTATGTCTAAAATGGTGTAACAATATTTTGGGGGGATAAAATAATAAAATAAAATAAAATCGAAAAAAAAAAATTATACCACCATGAGATATACAGTTACAAAAGTGTTCATATTTGGGTTTCAGTCATACAGTGTTCCAGCACCCATCCCTCCACCAGTGCCCATTTCCCACAACTAGTGTCCCATGATCCTCCCAGACCTGTGGCTATGGCAGGCAATTTTCATTTCTCTCTCTCTCTCTCTCTCTCTCCCTTCTTTTACACACTGTGGCTTGTAATACATACAGTTAGAAGTTATCATGTATATCCTTTGCCTACTTTCAATGCTCAGGTCTAAGCTGGTATTATCATTTACAATAATTAAAGTACACTGTTCCTTTCTCTGTACTGCCTAATCTCTGACTCCTACACATTTGCAGTAAGTTCTACCCACTGACAAGAC
>JAJIBD010035793.1:0-13848 GCA_021461705.1 Cryptotis parvus
CTGTAATACACCAATATATTGTTCATGTTCTATAAACCCACTATACATTTTCCTGATGTTTTATAAAAAATAGCAACGTTGACTAATTTGCACATAGTATGGGATAAATAGTTCTTTCCTGTGCAAATGGACCTGTAAGATTACGTGACCTTTCAGCCTATGTCATTTCCTACATGAGAATTATGGCAAAACAATTTTACTTTTTATTCAAATCCTCCCAACATCTTGGTTTTAGAGACTACTGAATCTAAAGAACTGCCTGAAGAGCACAGAGGTCAGTTTATTCCATGCAAGAGGAATTTTGAGGGGCTTAATTTTACTTTTTTAACAGAAACCAACACAGTAGCATGTAAACAAATTGTTTCCTCAATAGCAAGTTGTTCTCCTTTTTTCCTATTCTCTAATACTAAAAATCAATGAAAATCAAGGAAAATACTTTTCTCACGTAGGGGCACTGCACTTGCCTTGCATGTGACCACTCTACTTTGATCCCTTGCACCACACAGGGCTCCTCCAACACAACCAGCCAGGAATGATCACTGAGCGCAAACCAGTGTGGGCCACCTCTCACCCCACACAGCCCTACAATATACTTTAAAAAATTGCAAGCAATGGGGCCGACAATAGCCCAGCGGGTAGGGCATTTGGCTTGCACGCGGCTGGCCCATGCCAGCAGGGGTTCGATCCCTGGCATCCCATATGGTCCCCAAGCACCGCCAGGAGTGATTCCTGAGTGCAGAGCCAGGAGTAACCCCCTGAGCATCGCGGGTGTGACCCAAAAAGCAAAAAAAAAAAAAAAAAAAAAATGCAGGCAATGGGGCCGGAGCGATAGCCCAGCGTGTAGGGTGTTTGCCTTGCACGCGGCCGGCCCGTGCCAGCCAGGTTCGCTCCCGGCATCCCACATATGGTCCCCTGAGCACCGCCAGGAGTAATTCCTGAGTGCAGAGCCAGGAGTAACCCCTGACACTGCCGGGTGTGACCCAAAAAAAGCAAAAAAAAAAAAATTGCAAGCAACACAGAATGTTTTAGCTTAGTTGTTTCCATTATAGTAGATCAAGACAATCAGAGAAAAATTTGATATGCATTTTTGTGGGGTTGGGTGGGGATGGGCGACACCTAGCAGTGCTCACAGCTAATTCCTGGTTCTGCTCAGGCATCACTCCTGACAGGGCACAGGGCCCCTTATGGGCTGTTGGCAATCAAACCCTGGCTGGCCACTCACAAGTCAAATGCTGTACTACTTCACTGTACCTGCTGTACTATCTGGCGGTCCCTGCTTCCCTAACTTCTGCCCAAAGCCTCCAATCTGGACTATGAATGGTAGTTAAGATTTTAGCACTGGAGAAGCATTTCCACCCTTTTAAGGGTAAGAATACTTAAGAGCATTAGAGAAAAGCCCCTTTTCAAGGGTAAGAATAGTTATGGGTCTAACATCTATAGAGGTGCCCTAGACTAGACTTTTGAAAGGAAATTTTGAATATAAGCAACATCCTCAAATATCTTGTAAAATCATCTTACACATACCCACTGAACCTAGTCTTATTTTTAAGTGGTCACCTTAGTAATATAAAATAAAAAAGCCTGAT
Organism: Cryptotis parvus; assembly: GCA_021461705.1. Lineage (NCBI taxonomy): Eukaryota > Metazoa > Chordata > Mammalia > Eulipotyphla > Soricidae > Cryptotis > Cryptotis parvus. The sequence goes on from JAJIBD010035793.1 coordinate 1,587, forward strand.
CTGAATCAAAATGTTATTGCCCTTGCAGACATAATGCATTTATTTTAAAGGCTAAATCATGCCAAAGCTGCCAGGAGTCGATAGTCTGAGTAATCAAATTCAGGTTCTCTCCATTTTGATGTGAAAATACTAGTGAAAAGTTATGCTAACAGGGCCAGAGCAATAGTACAACGGATAGGGTGTTTGCCTTGTATGCATGTGGCCGACCAGGTTAGGTCCCTGGCATCCCTTACGGTTCCCATGCACTGCCTGCCAGGAGTAATTCCTGAGTGCAGAGCCAGGGAGTAACTCCTGAGCATTGCCGGGTGCAACCCAAAAAAGGAAAATTAAAGTAAAATGTGGGGTGCCAGACCTGGTGGTACTCCTCCTGGCTCTGCACTCAGGGGTTCACTGTTAACAGAGGCCAGTGAACTATAATGTACTGGAATGGAACCACGTTGGCCATGAACAAGGCAAACCCCTTCCCAGCTGTACTATCTCTCTAGCCCAATAAAATACAGTTTATCTGAGGGGCAGTTATATTAAAAGCAATGACTATAAAAGTTGACATTTTAAAAACAACTTTTGTGAATTAATGGAGCTTATAAAAGTTTTGACATGGTATAGAAATAGAAACTATGGTATAGAAACTATCATATAGAAATTTCATAGTGAGGTTGAATACTTTAGTTATGTCTTCTGCTACTGAAGGAATGTATTTTTTTTTAAGTCTATAGGCTTGGACTATATTCAGAAAAAGTTATCTAGTAAAAAACTGATTTGCAATTAGACCTGGATTTCATTACTCTTTCCAGTTGCCACATGGTGTTTGGTAAATCACTTCCTCTCTGTGTTTCCATTTAATTTTTTGTAAAGTCAGTAGAGGTGATTCCTCCTTCATAGAGGTCTAGTGAAGAGTAAATGAAATGCGGGTGAAAAAATGGAAGTACAGTGATAGGTATTGTTTGTAGCTAGGGAAAGATTTAACATGATTTCAGAATTACTGGGTTGGGGATTAGACTCTGGCTCTACCCCATACCCAAAAGTAGATATAGGGGATATTAGAAATATCAGAAATTCAGGCCAAAGTCTCAAAAACCCACTCATTTAGTCAATGTACATACAACTAAGTCAGGTTAAATAGCAACAAGAAAACAAAATCTGGAGGTATATTAAAAAATAAGGGAACTTAACATTTGATTAACCTTGAATTTTTTGCACTGTTGTGATTTCCACTTCTTTTTTAAAGTCATTATCGGGCCGGAGGATAGGCGCAGCAGGTAGGGCATTTGCCTTGCGGCGGCCGGCCCATGCCGGCCAGAGTTCGATCCCGGCATCCCATATGGTCCCCCCGAGCACCACCAGGAGTAATTCCTGAGTGCAGAGCCAGGAGAAACCCCTGAGCATCGCCGGGTGTAACCCAAAAAGCAAAAAAAAAGCAAAAAAAAAAAACCATACTATTTGAAATTGATGGCACCAGGAGCCAAGTGTAAGCACACTTACAGTCAACAAGCATACTGCCGCATAATATTCTATTAAAGGGACTTGAGGCACCAAAACACACTTAAGAAGCATCAGACTTCACAAAACTGAATTTCTTATGTCGATCTAAAAATAGACATTTATTAAGAGTAGAAGAATGTTTTGTTTTATTTAGGTATTTACTTCCGTTGTTATTGTTACTCCTTTTTCTCCCCAAACAGTGCTTCATTTTGTGTTGGGAACCATGTGGTAAGGGGAGAGAACTTGGGTCTCCAGCATGTAAAGCATGCATTCCGCCTATATAGCTAGCTCTCTGGTTCACAAAATGAAACTTTTCAAAAACAAAAGGGCCAGAGAGGTAGTTCAGCAGGCAGAGCACTTGCCTTGCAAGCAGCAGACTCAGGTTCGATCCCTAGCACCCAATAAGCTTCCTGAGGCCCTGCCAGGCGATCCCTTAGTGCAGAGATAGGAATAAGCCCTGAAGATGGCGGCAGCAGCAGCATGTAGCCCCAAAGACAAAAAAAAGGGGTGGTGGTGGGAGGGAACCTACTTGTCAACCAACTATTAATTTATTAAGTGTTTTTAACCCTTTCAAATATGTTCACAGAAGTTCCAAATGCAGTAGTAATCATGCTTTTAATTTTTTCTCAAAAAGTACAGGCATGAACATAAAAATCTTACACTGCAGGGCAAGCATCATTTTGTTTGTAATAGAGCTTCATCAGAAATTTCATAAGTGGGGCCGGAGGCGATAGTCCAGCAGCTAGGGTGTTTGCCTTGCATGCGGCTGGCCCATGCCGGCCCGGGTTCGATCCCCGACATCCCATATGGTCCCCGAGCACCGCCAGGGAGTAATTCCTGAGTGCAGAGCCAGGGGGTAACCCCTGAGCATCGCCAGGTGTGGCCCAAAAAGCAAAATATATATATAATAGTTTATATTATTCTGTTAACCCTCTCTCCAGCTCGGTGCTGCAGAGGTCTCAGGCAGTCGAACACCCTCATGATCAGGCCTGGGATGCCAAGGAAGGACTTGCGACTGCGCATTACTATTTAACAGTTCCTCTTCTGCTTGCCAGGCTGAGGTCCTCCCCTTTCACTGTACTAGAAATCAGGTCTGTCAAATTAAAGTCAACTGAAACTTCAATATTTTTTTAAACCAGGTTAACCCAGTATCACATGGGACTCAGCTGATATTCACACAGGTCTTTTTGGAGACCTTGTTTATTTAAAATAAACAGAATGACTCAAGAGGAAGGTAGTAAAACATAAAAGGACACAGTAAAACTTGGAAGTTCCTGTACATGTCTGAAATTCAATATTGAAAGAACATCTATAGTCCGTTTATACGGATGATATTCTTTAAAAGAACTTCAGATTGGCTTACTTGGGAAGGGGCGGAGGACATATTTTTGTTGTTTGAATCAAGTTCATATCCCAGAAAAAAAATTTTAATTAAGTTACATGATTTAAGACTGTCAAGCATTTTTTTAAGACTCCAAAACAAATTTTTTTCTTAAGTCAAATGTAGACTTATGATTTTCATAAGTCATATTATGGTTGTTTTTTTTTTTTTTTTTGGGTCACACCCGGCAATGCTCAGGGGTTTCTCCTGAGCATTCAAGAAGATTCAAGTAGTTCAAGTGATTCAAGTGATCAAGTTTTTATTATGTATATATATATATATATATATATATATATATATATATATATATATATATATATATATATATCTTAAGTGACAATTAACAAAAATGTGATGTCCCCAAAAGAATTACTTCAATAATTTCATCACCAAATTAGAGAACATTTAATGTAGGTTTTTCAAAAAGTCGAGTTAAAAAAGAACTGTTGAACTTGAGGTCAGGACGAGGTACTAATATATATATGCAGATACTAAAAGTGTTGGGAGTTCTTTATGCATAGGAGGTTTAATTAAAATTGCTCACAGACAGACAAGAGTCTGCATACAACCAGATGTTTTTTTAATTCTGAGGAGCAATGAGCAATTCAGCTCTGAAAAGAAATAAAGTAGGAGATAGTGAATTCTAGTTCAGTTAAAATAACTAGGTAGGCCACTTGGTAAATTAATTTCATCTCTTATTCCTCTTATCTCCATCAATGATAGAATACTGGATTAAACCTTCCAGCCCTGTGATATCTATAAGACATACTCAGATCATGCTCAATATTAAATCAGAAAAATAAACCTGAAGAACATTAAGTAGAATGTTAACTTAGAAACTGTGCTTTCCTTGTCACTGCAATCATGAGGCTTTTGTGCTCATTCTTGTTTTTTAAAGAGAGTAAGACAGTCCTTAAAAATTAGGGTGACCTGATGTATTATGGCCTTCACTTTTCTACAGGATATTTTTATACCTTGCACAAAATCTGCTAATTATTTCTAATACCAGTCTCTCAAAGGCTGCTACTAAGACCTGCACAACTGTTGATTCTACCACACATTATGAAATATCTGCTAGTAATGTTCACTTAGCCTTGATTATATTATTCTATCTTTACCACTTAAATAACAGGAAAAACAAAAAACAAAGAGACTGAGAAATGTCCTTTTGTGTTTAATTTTTTGGGGTAAGACATCTGACTTGTGGCTCAAAAAAATTCTGACTACTGAAACCCATTGTAACAGTTACATTAAAAAAGCACTAAGAACATCTATGAGTCAAATGATGGAAACCATGACAAATGCTGCCAATTTATAGGATCAAATTAGTAAAAATGGAAACTATTATAATGTCCATTTCTACCAAATACTTTAGGCTGCAAATTTAATCTTCCATCACCCATTTTACATTTTATTACTGAGCTATGTCACTATATTAGAATTGGTCTTATGCACATGAACAATTGAAACAAGATTCTTTCATTATTCCTAAATCACAAATTGACTCAAGACCCAAAACGTTCCATCCATAATTTTTAAAAGCATTAAAGTCACTGATAACTAGCATTATGGTGTTTATCAGTAACTAAAGACCCATTTATGGATATGAGTTTTCCACCGAAATTAACTTTACAGGAGCCAGGGTGATTATACTAAGGGGTAGAGCACATGCCAGCATGAATAAGGTCCTGAGTTGGCTCCCAAGCACCTCACTGCATTCCCCAAACAGCACAGGGTTTGGGCCCTAGTGGTCCCCACATCACAGGTCACAGTACTGCAACAGTACAGGTCCTCTGAACACAGAGCCAGAAAAAACCCTGAGCACTCACAGGTGTGCCCCAAATTTAAAACTACTTGACCAGGGCCCAGGAAGATGGCTCCAAAAGGCTGATGTATGTCCTTTGTATTCTAAAATCCTGGATTCAAACCAGGAACTACAATCACTCCAAACACTTCCAGGAGGGATGCAATCGCTAAAAGACAGGATCAATAGGTTGGAGAGTAGTGAGTAATCTCTAGAAAATGCTAGGTGTGGCCCAAAGTGTACACCCAAATCACCTGAGCAAAAAATATGAATTATTACACTATAAAATGAGTATTATATTACTTGAGGAAAACAATCTGTGTTAAAATCCAAACATGCCAAGAACCAGTGTTCCTACAAAGAAATGAAAACAACAGTGATAACCATATATGCCTGGCTTGGCCTGAAGAACAGGGACATAATCATTAGTGCTTCTCTCAACCATTACGGACAGAAAATATTGTACAGCTAGCTTTTACATAACTGAAAGTAATTTTTAGTCAACAGGAAAATAAAAATGGTAGTCCAAGAGTTGGCTTTTTTTACCTTCCTACAGTCAAGTCAATAGCATGTGTAAAAATAGTCCTTTTATTCCCACAAATATTACATCCCTGGGAAGGAGCTCAGTACACTGGTGATGGGTGTGGTATTGGAATTATGAAAAATCTTCATTATCAGCATTAAAGAAAAGAACTGCAAAATCCCAATCAATTAATTTTTTAAAAAATATAAAAAAAACATGGGAGCTGGAGAGAAGGTATAGTGGGCTTGCCTGCATGCTGCCAACCTAGGCATAATCTCAGATATTCCACATAGTTCCCCAAACACTGCTAGAGTGATCCAGGAGTCCAGAGCCAGGGGTAACCCCTGAGCATCGCAAGGGTGTGGCCCCAAAACAATAGTAAAATCAATAAATAAAAATAAAAACAGTGAACACAAAGTTTCCATTACTTCCCCCAAAAGTATGTTCATCGCACATGTAAACACCAGCTACCAACTATGAAATTAATGCAAGTATTTCGCGAACCTATACATTTATGAGTGTATGTATACTATATGTATTTACAGGTATTTGCCTTAGCATATTTAGGAGAAACTGTGACTGAATTTATTTGTAGGTACATTATGACCAATTTGAGATGAAGTGCTAAAACATAAGGCAACTTAAAATTATCAACAATATATTTCAGGAAAAAAAACCCACAAGTTCACAAACTTATTCCCAAATTGTTCACAACTGCCAAATTTTGTATATCTAGGAAGATCTCAGTCGATGAATAAAAAGAGTTGCTTTAATTCCACATAGAAAATAACTATGTTCAAGATGGAGACAAAATGTTTTCCTTTCTAGAATTATTTTAGAAAAATTAGTTTCTTGCGTGTTATCGAAACTTTAAGATTATATAAACTAGATACTTTTCACATTAACAGGGCACAGATTTAGAAAACTCTTTGTTACATAGAAATGTCAGGGCTAGACTTAAAAAGGGAAAACTTCTCCCCTAGGAAGTGTCCCAAGATTCTAGAACCTCATTAGTCTGGGTTTGAAGAGGACTTTTCACTTTTTAATTCTTTGTTGACACTATGGCAAATCAAGAAAATAGGAGGCTGGTGAGTGATTTGCCCTATTTCCCTCATCTTACCTTCAAATATAGTTTTGATGCAATGTAATATTGTTTTCTTATTGCGACCTTGCATTTATTTTCTTTACATTTCCACCCTAGAGCAATTAAATCTCCAAATTTGAATTTTAGTGACTTCAGCATCATACAGACCTGGATTAAACTGGGACTCTACTATTTAATTGAGGATGAATCTCAGTTACTTCTATCTTACAGTTAATATCTTTACCTTAAGTATCATCAAAGGAGTTAAAACCATTAACAGGGTTGTATTTACTATAACTTTTTTTGATCTTGTAGAAAAAAGACCTGAAAATAATATATTATATTCCTGTATAGTATACTACTATTTATTTCAGTTATATCTTCAATGAATACTCAAAATCTCTACTAACCCCATTCTAACAATGATTGAAGGCTTCAAATGTCTATTTTTTCTTCTGTTCCACTTAGGGTATTGGTAAACTTCACACCTTATTTTAAGAGAAAAATTTGCTGATAAAGAAAGCACTAGTACTTTCTAATTGCTTAGAAACATTACCCTTTGAATTCCTAGTAAAAAATGCAATTCTTAGGAAGGAATGCCCAATACCAACTAACATATTAAATAAGCCCATCAAATTACAGGGCCTGCAAAACAGAAAAATATTTTTAAACATGCATTCTACACATAAATCATCAGGAGACAACAAAAATAAATTACCTGACTGTTATGACATAGTATTGTAATACAATAAACTGGATTTTAGTTTTCTTCACTTTCTCTAGAAAAAAAAAGAATCCATTATTCTTCCTCTTTTATGAGACATTTTCTTCGAAATAGACACGTACGTAAAAAAACAATCCTATGTATTTTACTTCCACACACATATACAACATAACCCAATCTATTTCTGTATTAGAAGAATATTATTTGGGGGCAATGAAGAGGTCAGAGGGAACCAAGAATTTTATACATTAAGCTTAAGACTTCATTTCAAAGTTGACAGCCATTTACCTTTAATATAAGCTTGCTGAAAATAGACCCTTCCTTATCAGACCAGTAATTATAGTCAGATTCTGACAGTTACTTTTAAGAACTTATTTGGCATATCATATTGCCTAAGGCAAAAACTAATTAGAGATCATTATGACATCTTAGGCTCAAGAATGTTTTAAGCACTTTCCAGCAAAAGGGTCCTAAAATAATATTTAAAAATGTTTCTATTTGGTTTCTTGGATAGTTAATTTTACAATCTAAAACGTGTATTTGTGGGGGCAAGGGGACTATAATTTTGCCACCTGCCTGTCATCAAGGACTGGCATAATATACGAAGAGAGGTACATGGGTAGTTGTTTAATGACAAAGAGTCAATGGTTTGTGGTAGTGCGTTTATTGTTTTCTCTGTCCCGTCAGTCAGCTAAAGTCCCTGCAATTAACTGTGATCCAGAAAATGCAGGCTCCTACTTCAGCCCAAAATTGTGCAGAGCCTTACAAATGGTGGACCCCAATACATCTGCCCTGGGAACAAAATACTTATGCCACCCCAAATGAAAGAAATCACCTAAAGAAGCGGCTTGCTAAGCCCTCAGGCTGCTGGACTAACCTGTGGAATCAGTGTGGTGAAACTGTCTGAGTAAAAAGGAACGTGGCTGTCTCCTCCATCTTGAATTAATCAGCAGAGGGAAAAAAGGACTGAGCGTTCAGGAAGCAGAAGCAACCAGTTAATACTAGTTACTAAAGCTATGGCGTACGTGGCAGGTACCGCCCGCTGAAGCCGAGACCTAAGGCTTTTTTTTTAAGGGGAGGGGTTGCGTCAGGGGCGGATTGAACACAAATTGCTTAAACCAATTCTCACCGTTTCCGGGGGTGGGGGGACACGAACAAACATCCACAGCTTCTCCTCTGGGAGGAGGGAAGCCTTGCAGTGGTGTCTGGCAATGATACGCCGGAGTATTCGAGCAAGGAGTGAACCACATTTGCCTCAGATCTACAGGGACGATGTCACCATGGCCTCAGGGGGCCCCTCTAGTGCCCTATGGAAGGGCTCAAAATGGGGTATGACAAATCCTGGAAAGGCGAAGGCTCAGGCGTTCCCAGCGTTTGCCTCTCCACCCCGCGCCGGCCCCAACGCACCCTTTCCCCAACCCTAGCCCACAAAGACGAGAGGGCGAGGCGGGGAGAAAAAGCCTCCCAAGAATGCAAAGAAACACCTAAGACGATTTTTTGGGGGCCCAAAACACACGCCTGAGGCCAACGCTCCAAGTGTCTCACCCAAATCCTAAGGTTTCTGACGGGCCCCGTGGTGGCTGGCGCCGCCGAGCAGAGGAAGCACTAACCCGCCTACTTCCCCTTCTTCCAAGAGCCTGTCCACTGCGCCGCACGCCCGTCTAAAATGGCAGCGGCGACTGCACCCCGAGCGCCAGCGGCTGGCTAGCGCCGGAGTCCGGAGGAGGCGCCGAGCGTTCGCCACGACGCGCCACACAGGCCATTTTGAGACATCGCGGTGGCCAAGCCTCTGCGGTCTTCCTCCCTCTCCATCCATTTCTCAGAGGATTCCCCAGGCTTACTCGGTTTTTCTGGAGGGAGATTTCTAGGCTGCCGCCAGCAGACGCTCCCTAAGCGCCTCCTCAGCCGCAGCTCTCTCGACCCGCCTCCGATGTTTCACTGCTAGAGACCCGCCTCTGGCCCAGCGCCTGCTCGCAGACGTTGCTCAGGCAGCCATTATCTTCCCCATTGTTGCCAAGCAGCGACAGGAATGACTGCCCAGCAGGAAGTGATGATGCCTTGTCAGGGCTGCAGTCACACTCCCAGGCTGTCAGCCAATCCGTGGAACTTTCTCGCAAAGGCTCGGCGGGAAGGGGCGGAGCCTAGCCCGGTGACGCGACGCGGCCGCTGAGGTCCGGAGGAACGCCTCGATGACACCCACCATGTGACAGGCCCACCCTCCGTCGCCATTTTGAATGTGGGGAGAAATTCGCGTTCTGAGAATTGTGGGATCCGTCGCTTTTCCATTTTGAAAAGTGAAGGACGTCAGGATGTGAGTGCTTGAAGGGTTCTTCAAACAACCAGGTCTGTGATGTTTGTCCAACCTGGCGTGGATTCACGCAATTCATCCGAGTCCATTGATAGAACATCCTTTTACTAAACATTTTTAAGCGCCAGTTATTTGGCAATCGCTGTTGTAGATATTGGGGAAGAGGGAATTTAAATCAGGCGGCTATAGGCACATGGAGGCAGGGGAGACCCCCGTTGGCCATGAATTTCAGGAAGTAACATAGCCAAGATAACGTCTAAAAAAACCCTCCTGTAGCCAGCCCCACGATTCAGACTGACGACACCAACCCAAACCACCGCCCCCACCCCACAAACACCCCCCTGCCTAACCCCACCCCTGACCTTGGAGGTGATTCCCAGGAACTAAGTCCTGATAAACCTCTGGATGAAGAGCCCAAACAGAAGACTAGACCCCCTTAGGAGAGATGATTCACCAGGAACAAAAGGCCCTAGAAAGGTTGAATGAAGACAACTAAAAGCTCCAAGTCCTTTCCTCTCTTTGCTACAGACTACTTAGCAAGCCCTGGGGCCGGAGCTATAGCCCAGCAGGTAGGGCGTTTGCCTTGCACGCGGCTGGCCAATGTTGCCAGGTTCGATCCCGGCATCCCATATGGTTCGAGCACAGCCAGGAGTAATTCCTGAGTGCAAAGTCAGAGAAGCCCTGAGCATTGCCAGGTGTGACCCCAAAAAGCAAAAAAAAAAAAAAAAGAAAAAGAAAGCCCTTAAGCCTGACAGCTAGGGGAAGGCCTATAAAACCATCTCCAAAGCAGCGGGATCTCACTCCATATGAAGAATTGCCCACACTTTTTATTCGTTGTATAACTTTCCATTCTTTACTGAGACTCTCTGAGCAATCTAACAATTCTCTCTGAACAGTTTCCACTTTCTCCTCACTTTTATTTTTTTAATTTATTATCATTATTATTATTATTATTATTATTATTATATTTTGCTTTTTTGGGTCTCCGGCTGGTGCTCAAGGAGTTACTCCTGGCTCTTTCCTCAGGAATTACTCCTGGCGGTGCTCGGGGGACCCTATGGAATACCCGAGATTGTGAGCCAGCTCCAACACAAGACAAATGCCTACCCGCTAGACTATGGCTCCGGCCCTCTCCTCACTTTTCAAATAATTTCTTTTTGCTTTACTGTCTTATGAAATCCTTTTCTGTGACAAAGGTGCGTGTCTTGTAGGGAATCTGGGCTGGGGTCAGAAATGACCGCCGATTTTCCTGTAAAGCTGGGAGCCCACACTGTAACTTGAGAACCACACTGCAGCATTCTCATGACTCCCAGCAATTGGTTGCCTTTAAGGGAACCACCAGTCCCAGGTTGTAGGTCCTCTATACAGACTAATGGTTGTTTCCTAATGGGGGACTCACAGGGGCAGAGAGTCCAATACAGGGAGCTCGTACAGACTTGTATCTGTCCTGACCTTTTTGATCATTTCCCATTGACAACATTTGTAATGGATCAATAGGAGGACATTAGCGGTCTGACTACCTCCTTCCTCTAGTTCCTCAAGCACTGCAACAGAAGGACCCCCAAATCTCAATTTTTGGTTTGTTTTTGAGGAGCCCAGAGAGATGCTCAGGATTTACATGCTCTGCACTCAAAAATCACTCTTAGTGGTGCTTAACTGATCATGTGGGCTGCAGAGCAGACACCCTGTTATCTCTTATGCCCCCCCAGTTTTAATTCTTCACTTGTATCACTTGTCTCATTGTTCATCGATTTGTTCGAGAGGGCACCAGTAACGTCTCCATTCGTTTGGGAACAAGGTCCATTATTGTCACTGTTCTCGGCATGTGAATACACCACGGGTAGATTGCCAGGCTCTCCTGTGGCTCTGGATTCATCCCAGGGGGCCCAGTTTTTTCAGTCCTTATGATATTTATATTTTGTAGGCTGGGTTTCCTGACAAGCCGGGCTGGAGACTGGCTTCCATCTCTTGGGTGGAGATCTTACAAGCTGCGGAGTGTGGATGGTGAAGATCGCTGCCAGCAAGGTGTAAGGGTTTCTCTGGGTTCTTCTGAGGCTCTCCGGGATGATGGACTTGGGTAAGAAGTCGCTCGTAGTCCGATGGAATACAAGAGTACAACGCGAGAACTGGTTTCTGCTCTGGGAAAGCTGGTTTCTGCTCTGCTGGGTGTATCTTAGCGTCAATGGCTCAAGCATTCCTGGGCTTGAAATACTCTCCTCTAGGGCGGGTCTCTGAAGGGTGGGTCCGTAGGCATCCCCTATATTATACTGGGGAGGACAAAGTGTGTGTGTGTGTGCATGCGTGCGTGCTGCGCTGCATTCACAAATAACTGTGTACACATACTGCAAGCATAGATTATACCTAAGTTGATTGATGCTAAAGAAAACTCAGGGAATGCGAGAGGAGAAATATCCAGTGGAGCAAAAGTGACTTGCAGTTTTAAGGAGTGATCATTTTTCTGACACAGTGATTTGAAATACCTGAAAAACAATGGGCGGTGAAAGGGGTGCAGGAAAATCAGATAACAGCAGTTGCAAAAGGACAGTTAAAGACCTTTCATAGGTAGATAGAAAAGAAAGGCCTCAAGAAACTTAGGAATAAGTCACAGTGTGAAACTCATTTTCAGTTTAAGAACAATTTTACCTAAGTTTTAAGGGTATTTTTGAGGTTTTTTCTCTCAATTTTCTCGGGTTTTGCATTCATTGTAAAAAATATTCCAGTGACACTACCATTCTCATATTCCGACAAATAAATATTTCAACAAACTAATGGTGCACCTATCTGTACAACTTTATGGGATCTGGATATACTTTGCCTTGAGGGCCATATCCTACAGTGCTCAGGCTTACTCCTTGCTCTGTGCTCAGGGGTTGCTCTCCCAGAAGTCTCGCGAGAACTATATGGGATGCCAAGCACTGAACAAAGTCAATCAGTGAAAGGCAAATAAATACCTTAT
>JAJIBD010035794.1:0-13704 GCA_021461705.1 Cryptotis parvus
CAATATCTCAACAGAAACACCTTGAAACTATCAGTATGAGAAAACTAGAAAAGCGAGAGATTTATAAAATGTCACAAGCTTAAGGAAGAGCCTTAAAGTAGACATGATGAATAAACACAATGTTCTGGCTCACTGGATAAGATCCTGAAGCGAAAAAGGACACGAGGCAGAAAAACAAAACAAAACCTATGAAAATCTGAATGTAAATAGCTCTAGTATAAACTTGTCAATTTGGGGGTAATTGTAAAAAATGTGAAAGATTTTACAACCCAAAATTTTATGTGGGGTGAATGGGGATTCTCAGCATCAATTTTACAGTTTTTAGGCAAATTAAATTTTGTTCTAAAATAAATTATTTCCTTTATTGATAGTTTTCCTTCACTATTCTATGGTTTAGAATACTGTTCAATGGTAGGGTTTCATATCTATTTACCTCCCAGCCCCACCCCTCCACCAGTGTCTGTTTCCACCACCATTGTCCCCAGTCTCGTCCTGTTATAGTACCTCCCATCCCTTTTGGCAAACTCCTGCTGAAGACTGGTTCTCAGTTTCTATTTGCCTTGGGCATTCATCATTCCTCTACTATGCTTCTCTATACCCACATGTGAGGAGAGCATTCTGTGTACCCATCCTATCCTTCGACTACTTCCACTCAGATGATCCTCTCCAGATCCATCCATGGCACATTGCATGATTTTATATATATTATATATATAAATCACTTGATCACTTGATACCTTGACATCCGTTATTCATCAATTTGATCGACCGGGCGCCCGGTAACAATTCCATTTGACCCTCTTGCGTGCCAGTGATATTAGCCTTCTTAGTGCTGCCGTATTAAGGGCTCTTTCAAGGTCAGGAAGATGAACATTTTTATTACTGGTTTGGCATCTTGAATACCCATCAGACAGCTTGCCAGGCTGCCCTGCGGGTGGTATACTCTTAGTAGCTTGCTGGGCTAAGCACCCTGGAGTACTATGATAATTTAAAAGAATTTTTATTATATTACCATGAGACATACAATTACAAAGGTGTTCTGGTGGTTCTTGGTAATACAGTATTCCAACACCCATCCCTCCACCAGTGCCCCATTTCCACCACCAATGTACCCCACCCGCCCGCCCACCCCAGGCTGCCTCTCTAAGTAGCCTTATTTCTCTCTTTCTCTCTCTCTCTGTCTCTCTGTCTCTGCATCTCTTTCCTCTTCTTTTATTGTGGCCCCCCAGCCCTACAACAGATATTTAGAGTTATCACTTAAGTCTCTTTGTGTATATTCAATGGTGAGTTTTAATCTGCCATTACCATTTCCCACATTTAGTAAAACACTGGTATCTATTTATATCCTAAAATTGAATGCAGTCATTCGTATAAAAAATTAAAAATTACCCTCTTCAGAATTTTTTAAAATAGTAAAAACACTGGGGATATATATTATATATATAAATAATATAAATAAATATATGTTTATTTATATATATTAATACATATATATGATAATTAGAATATTACCCTTGGAAAATAATAATGGAATTACTCATATATAGAATAATTGGAATATTAAATTGGAAAATAACAATGGGATATTATATACATAGGATGAGTGGGAGAATATAATTGGGAAATGACAATGGAATATTACTTGAATATATATTCTGGTGTTTATCTGATGTCATAGTTTATCTAGTCTTTGTTCTTGGTCCCACGGTTGTTTTAGATTTTACTCACTGTGCAATGAACTTACTGCTGCAATGAACATAAGGGTGAAAAATGACTATTTGAGGAGAGTTTTGGGGGCCTTAGTATGGAGGAAGAAGTAGAGATTGGTCATGGATGCTCAGTTTCTAGTGTTTAGGCGTCCATATTTTTCTAAGAAGGACTGGACCAGTTGACATTTCTCTCAGCAGTGAATGAGGTTCCTTTCACCACACATCTATGCCACTAGTGTTCTTTGACTTGCTTCAGAACCAGAAGGTGTGTCCTGACCCACCCTAAAGCTAGTCAGGTGTACTTGGGACCTGAGACCAACCCTCAACAACCTTCTTGCTCTACTTCCCTGCAGGTAAGGGGGCTTCATTTTCTAGTTAATGTCATTTTATATTTGAGTTTTTGGTGGTATTTATCTGCAGAAAGACTAAATACTGTTTTAAAAGTTCATTTGTTTGTACACAAATGTCTTTGCAATGGTCAATTTTGTGTTGAAGTAAAAGAATGAACATTTTCTTACCTAAAATGTTGCATTATATGTTAACATGAAAACATTTGTTGGTTTAAAATAATTTTGGTTGAATTTTACCATTAATTTATTAAATAAAAATAGAATAATATTTCATTTATAAAATATAAACATTTATTTGTCTAATTAGTAATCCCTATTACAAGTTATGAACATCTTCAAATAGCTTCAGTGTAATACTATGCTCATTTAAATCATCTGCTGTGAGTTAATAAAATATAATTTCTGATCCCAAACGTCACTAGATAAAGATGAAATATATTTAATTCATACGGTCTCTTGATATGAACTAAAAGTAGACTCGTTTTTAGTTTATTTTGGAGGTTAAGAAGAAAAAATGCGCTAAGAGCAGCATGCTGTGTTTTGCAATAAACATTGAATCATTGTCAGTTAACTAGATTTTTCATTTCATAATTTATTGTGTGTTTGGGTTGTTACTTAAGCATGTATAAAATCTTAAGCAATCATTCAAGAAGAGCTTTGTTTCACTGTGTGAATTAGGTATGTCAGGACACCGTTTTAAAAGATTATCAAGAGCATTTGAGAAAGAAAAGCTGTAATACTTTATAAATTAAAATTTAGTTTAATATTAGTAATTGTGCATATTGCTTTAGTCATCGCCCTCTTGACTAATGGTGATGTTTGGGTTTACACTTTGGACAGGCTGGCAGGCTATTTTGCAAAGCCTTTAGGGGAGTTATCTTTACAATGATAATTTATCAAACCTAGACTGTGACCCTGAGGGTCAGGGAAATAGGGAGGATATGTCTCTCAGAAGGCTCCATTTAAGCAATACCATAAAATATAGATAATATAGGAGAATACAATTTATTAATATACAATTGGTGAATAATCAATAGGCGCTGGAATGCTGCTGTCATCATGATGACTCATTTAGGTGGACCAGAACACAAACTTGTAAGTAAGATTTATTTAAATTGCTTATCCGTCAGTGAATAAAGGGCACTTAATGTAAAAAGTGTCATCATTATGTCTTACTGTATAGTGAAGGTAGTCTTATTAATGACACACCAAATTGTATTAAATGTGTAGGATAAGCATTTTTGAACAATGTAATGAAATTGATAATGTTTGCTTCAAAGTTCTGATTTTTTCCCTTCAAAATTTCAGTGACCAGCCAATGTCCCCCCCAGCCTTTTTTAATTCAGTTGTAGTGGAGATACATAGTTACAAAAGCTGTTCATGATTTGGTTTCAGTCATAGAATGTTCATCATCCATCCCTTCACCAGTGCCATTTCCACACCAATGTCCCTAGTTTTCCTCCTGCCACCTTACCGCTCCCTACCCCCAACCCTTGCCTCTATGGCGGGCACTTTTCCTCTCTCTGTCTCTCTGTTTCTGCATGTCTCTTCCTTACTCTCTTTCCTTCTGGCATTATAGGCTTGCAGTACTATGTGTAAGGTTTTCAGGTATATACCTTTACCTACCTTCAACACTCAGTTCCTGTCCAGAAATTTATTCCCAGCTCTCATTGTCATATTGGTGCCTTCTATGTCCTAACTGCAGTTGTGTTATTATAAAATCTTGCAGATTCCACAAGCAATTCTCTATACTGATTTTCTCATTTGCTCTGATCTATTTATAAGTTAATTTTTGGGGTCTGGGGCTAACCTGGTGGTTTTCGAATCGCTCCACCGGGTTTGAGTCACATATGGGGTGGGGATTAGACATAGGGTCTGCAGCTTGCAAGGCGGCTGTACTATCTCTCGGTTTTCTCGGAATTAATTTTATGCTTGAATTTGAAAATATATACATAAAATTATATGCTTTTGTATTCTTGTACTCTTTATTGCCAAAGCTTTGGAAATGGTTCTCCAACAAGACAGCATTATTGTCAATACACACACACACACACACACACACAAGAGTAGAAAAAAAAGCATTGAAAAACTTTTTTGGAGCTGGAGAGGGCCTCCAAGGGTTGATGCATGTTTGCAGGCAGATATGACCTGCCTCTGTCTCTGTATTGCAGGGTCCCCTGAACTCCACCAAAGGAGTCTCTAAGCTCCAAGCCAAAGCAAGCAGTCCCTAGGATTGCTGGGTGTGCCTTTCTCATGGTGCTCACTTTTTGGGGAGCTTGCTCACCAGGCGATACTGGATTTAGTGCGCTGGCTCTTGGCTCAGGAATTGCTCCTGATGCTCAGGGGGCCACAGGGATATAGAGAAGCAAATCTGGATCTGCCATATGCAAGGTCAGTGACCCACCACTTAATTTTTTAAAAAGTCTCTTACCATTGTAGAATAATAGTGATTGTTTTGATGAATTTCCCTTTTCTATATAGGCTTTCATTTTTTAGGTTAGATAGTCTGGTGTTTTTTATTTCCCCCAAATAATAGCATATTAAGGATGTTCATTTGTATTTATAAAATTGGAATGAAATTGATGTATTTACATTTTTTCCCCTTTTATGAAGGAACTTAAGTTGTTCCCCTTGAAATTGACTTTTTTAGGTGTGTTTTCTTATGCAATCGTAGTGATCCCTGAGGCAGCCAGTATGTGTGTTCCGGGAAAGCAGAGCACTGTAGAGTATAGCTCAACCTCCTAACCTCATAACTCTCCAATCTCTCAGATCTGATCACCTCTGTAAGTTTTTTTTTTTTTTTAATTTATTTTTTATAAATTTCTTTCTTTTTTCTTTTTCCTTGCTTTTGGGCCACACCCACGGCAATACCAGGGGGTTACTCCTTGGCTCTGCACTCAGGAGTTACTCCTGGTGGTGCTCAGGGGACCATATGGGATGCCGGGGGATCGAACCCAGGCGAGTATGGGCCTGCAGATGCAAGGCAAACACCCTACCAGCTGGGCTATCGCTCGGCCCCGAACCTCTGTAAGGTTTCTACCTTCATTTCTCATTGCCACCATCTTTGTTCAGTCCTGTCTTTTAGCTCTTGTCTCTAATCTTGCCCTCTGTCAGTTCCACTTTCACCCTGGCAAATTGATGTTAGAAACACAATCTAAAATTCCTATACTTTTTTTAATTTTTATTATTTTCCCCAAATATTATTACACCATTCTAAGACATACAATTGAAACTGCTCATGCTGAGTTTTGGATCTACAGTGTTCCAACACCCATCCTTCCACCCAAACCCATCTACCATCACCAATGTCCCCCCTCCCCTCCCCCTCCCGCACCCCTCAACTACGGCAGATCCTCCATGTCATTTCTTTCGTGCTATATCTCCTTCCGAGTAAACTTTCCTGCTCTTCAGGTTGGAAAAGTGCATAAAAAAGACATTACTGTTTCACTATTTTTTGTGGACCCCTGTGGCTGCAAGCGGTCCCTGGTGGCTCAAACTGGTTTTTTGCTCTGATGATCTGGTCGCTGAGGCATTTTTCAGCGTCCGGACAGCGGAGATGGTGGCTAGTGTGATGGTCGAAGTTTCATCAGGCTGCTTCCGGGACCTCCAGAGGTGATGGGCCAACACCCTAAACCCATCTGCCCTCCTCTCGGGATCCATTCGTCAGCTGGGTTCGCGGGAGCTGGGCTCCAGTCTCCCCACCGCTGCGCAGCTCCCCATGGTTCCCCGGCAGCTCCTGGGCGGGTCCACCAGGCTCGACAAAATGGAGGGGGTGGCTGAACCCTGACTCCATCTCGCTGAGTCCCAGCTGATTCCCGGGCTTCTGGGGAGCCGCCTACCTGGGCCCCGAACTGGCTTTGCTCTGTTGATCTGGTCGCTGAGGCATTTTTCAGCGTCGCGACAGCGAAGATGGTGGCAGTGTGATGGGCGAGTTTCATCCGGCTGCTTCCGGGACCCCCAGAGGCGAACGGGCCAACACCCAAAACCCCATCTTCCCTCCCTCCGATCCCATTGTCAGCTGGGCTCCGCGCGGCCGGGCTCCAGTCTCCCAGCCGCTACGAAGCTCTGCATACTGGTTCCCGGGCAGCTCCTGGGCGGGTCCACCGGCTCGACCTAAACATTCTATACTGATTCTCCACCATTATAGGTATATAGTTTCTGACCCTTAGTTAATCACCTTAAGTTCTTCAGTATAAAAGATGTACTCCTGAGTTTGACTTCTTTTTCTCAGTGTGGCATTCACGCATAGTTTCATGATCTGTGATTGATCTGATTGATCTGAGCATGTGCCTCTGACTTACCCTGAGACGCAGCATGGTGGAGGGAAGTCTCCTTGGGGAGGATCTGGGGCAAAGTGGTTGGGCAACCCGGAAGTGTAGACTTCCTAAGCTTGTGTCTCCTATGTTTCTCCATGTCCTCTGCATATCTCATGGAGCCAGGTTGCACCGGTGAGAAGTATGAGGGCATAGTTTCCCTCTGCCTGAGGCCAGAAGACAGCCAGGCTGTTGCAGAGCCTTCCAGCTCTAAAATGGGACTCACATAGAAGTGTAAACTCTGAGCCCCTTTCTGGTTATGTTGCTGGTGGGCTGCTTTTCCCTACTCGGGGAGGCTGCTTCAGTCTGCCTGTATTTGATTACTACTTTTACAGGCCAGCAGCATGGCTCTTTCTTTTTGCTCACATTTTATTACAGCTAAGCATTTTATGTCTCTTGGAACAAACTATGTCCATGGAAAATGAGAACTAGTTTTGGAGTCTCCATTCATTCTCAATGGAACAAACATCTCTGAATGCACGCAGCTGAAGCTGTACCTAGGTCGAGAAGTCAACATGAGGAGTTTCACCTAAAACCTGAGTTAAGGAGCGAGAAGAGGAGAGAGCAGCATGGAATGCCTTCAAAAACATCGAAGAAATAGCCAAAGAACACAGAACCTCCAGCTCTAAGCACATCTCTGGATCCCACCGTTCTCCTGCATTAACATATGCCTCAGAGACCTGGGCCCTGGGTACAAGCAGGATGAGAATGCCTATTCAGGTCTCCCAAAAGGAATTGAAAGAGCTGTGCTTGGAATATCATGCCTCACTCAAAGTGAAAAGGAATCTGAGCTCCAACCTCCGTCACTGTTCCAGAGAGTCAGGAATACTGCTCGTTGCCAGGCGTCGCAAAAAGTCAGATGGGCTGAACATGTAATGCGACTTGGAGATCACCGCTGGACTAGAGCCGTTACCGACTGGATCCCCACGGGATGTCAAAGATCACATGGCCGCCCACCTATAAGATGGTCAGACTTCTTTGTCAAGACCCTGAACGAACAGTTTGAGGCTCTTCGTAGTCCTGAAGCAACCAGATACCATTGGGCTACATTGCCACTGATAGGTCAAATGGAAATATTAATGATGCCCACTTGAGCAAGCAATGAATAATAGGATGTCAAGTGATCGGTGATCAAGCATTTTATATTCAAATGGTCGACCAGAAAGGGTGGAGGAAAAATGCAATCTTTTTGAAACACTATAAAAAAGACCATTTGTTATCATTATACAACACATTATAAATGCGATCATATGCAATATAAATGATGTATTATAAAATGATCATTGTATAATATAACAAATCGACATAATCTCATTTTGACTTTGTATATTTTCTTTCAATGACACAAAACCCTGTTTTCCTTATCATCTTTGCTTGTCTATATTGTGGTAGTGGCTAGAAATGTTAGCTAAAGCAAAATGGACTTTGAATGGGTAGACAGTGATGCGTCTTCGAAAGGCATTCAGTGGTTCTGGCATCCACAGCTTCTTTGGACTTCACGTCCAGGTTGCTGGTAAAGATGTCAAGTTTTAGTGAAGTGCCAGTCAATGTGTATTTCCTACGTGTCTGAAAATTCCCCTTTTCAATCTTGTTGCACATTTCAATTCAAATTTACAGTAAGTATTTTAACCCAGAATAGGTGTTCCATTGCATCACTGTGCAGTCTTGTTCCTTAAACCCAAGAACCAAGAACAGCTTCAAGACACCTCTTTTCACCTGGACTCCGGACCAGTTGAAACTACTCTTACCGTGAAGCTGTCTCTTCTGTGGTCCAGAGAGAACTTCCACCCTGAGCTCTGGACAAAAGGCCCCTGGGTGGGAGCCCCAATGGACTCAGTGTTTTTACTTAACCATGTAGGTACTTCTTAATTTTTTTGTTTTACTTTGCTTGATTATCACGTAACTAAAATGGTTGTTTTTAAAGATTTTGAACCATTACAGAGTTGTTTCATGGAGAAGAATATTTGAAGTTCCAGTCTCCCTGGGGCTTTTAATTTACATGTTCTTCAAATTTAATTAATGTGAGCACCTTTCATATGTTTTTTGTGTTTTTCGGGGTATCTTCTGTGATTTGTATGGTTAAATCTTTTGCCCATAATATCCCATACATTTTGAATATTATATATAAGCATAATCATCTCCAGATTTTCAACCCTGGCCCTTGTATTTGTCTCTGTTGCCCTCTGTATTTCCATAGGAGTGACATGTGATTCTTTTTTCTGTTGTTGTTCTGGGTCCAGCAGCGTAGGGGTTACTTCTAGCTGTACAGTCAGGAATTATTTCTGGCAGTGCTCAGGGGGGACCGTATGGGATGCCAGGAATCAAACCTAAGTTGGCTGCATGCAAGGGAAGTACCTTTGCCCACTGTGCTATCTCTAGTGACATGTGCTATTTCCGACATGACATAAGGGATAATGAAATATACACCTGACTGATCACAGTCGCTGAAGCTCCACTGCAGGCGGTTTAAGTTTTGCTTTGGTCCTTAGCATTGGGTACACTTTGTGAGGTAATTGAATTAAGATCATATAAACTCCAATTTCTGCCAGTGTTTTTATTCATGTAAATACATTTCATTATAATCCAATTTGTTATATAATGCATCATTTTGAAATAAGTGGGTCATTGACTAGTATTTAAAAAATCTATTTTTTAGAAGAATTTTCATTAAATAGTAAAAATCCTTTTTTAGGAAAGTGAGTGCTAGATTTGATATTATTACGTAGTGTCACTGGACCAGCAGTGACATGCTGGGTCCAGAGACTCTCAGACATGCGGCAGAGCGGTTCCCTTTACTCTCTCCCTGTGCCCAGCCGCTCATGAGGCACGTCCTGGAGGAATGAGTGGGTCGACCTTGGCCTACCCCGGCAGAACCCTCACAACAAGCCAGACGACCCCCCACCCACTCCATGGGCGCCGCCATTTTCCACATTGGACTTCCCTCCTCAGAACTCCACCCAACCGACTCAGCCCATCACAGCCTGCTCATGCCCCTGGGCCAGAGTTCATCAAAAAAGGCTTGTTTGGAGGTGTTTATAGAGTAGCATCATGCCTCCCCACAGGTCAAGCCAGCAAGCTGCTCGTGTTGTATTTGATATGCCAAATGCCAGTAACAATTATATTAGATCATTCTCATGACCTAATATAATGGTTTGAGGCTCTTTATGTTCTTGTACCAAGCCGATGCCCTTGGCTCTACAGCATGTGACAGGACATATTGAGATATTACTGGTGGCCCGCCCAGCAAATAGATGATTAACGGAAGATCGTGGAGAGCGCAACGTGAGCGGTGTCACTGGTGACCTCTGACTTATAGCTACTGTGTTCCATTTGAACAGGAATGACCATTCTTTGTTTTGTCCACATATTTTATTATTCATTTATTAATATTAGTTTTATTTATTTACCTTTGCTATATGATACTACAGAATTTGGCAAGTGCAACATCATCTGTGCCCCTTGTATAGTCCTTACCACATTCACTACCAAAATTCTGGCACTACTTCATTATCAAAATGGCCCCTTACCCATTCCTCCATGACCCTGATCCTCCCTTAACCATTATAGTTTTCACAGTGTCTAAAAGTTAATGTTACTGATTTTTTCTTTCTTTTTGTTTTTTGGCCACACTCAGCAATGCTCAGGGGCTTACTCCTGACTCTGTGCTCAGAGATAACTCTTGGTGGATTTAGGGGACCAGATATGATTCCAGGGATCGAATCCGGTCTACCACATGCAAGGCGAGAGCCTTATCCACTGTGTTTTCTCTAGCCCCAGTTTTTTTGTTTTCTTTTCCTTAATTTGTTTGATTTGTTACTTATGTCATTTAGCAGTCACCCCAAATTCTATCCATCCTTCAACATTGTAAAGTCCCTATATAACAAACCCACAGCTAACAGTATGAGGAACAACTGAAAGCCTTTCTCTTAAAATCAGACTCAAGACAAGGAATTCCAATCTTCACTGCTATTATTTAGCATAGTAGTGGAGGTTTGTATCACAGTAATTAGGCAAGAAAGAGAAATCAAAAGGAATATAAACTGGTTAAAAAAAGAAATCAAACTATCACTCTTTAAAAATGTTAAGGATATTGTTCATAGAAAACCCTAAAAACTCTACTAAAAGCTTCCTAGAAACAAATTTATATGGTAAAGTGGCAAGCTACAAAATCAATGCTCAGAAATCTGCTACATTCTTATAGATAAATACAAAATGTGGAACAAAAATAAATTAAAAAATCTATTCCATTTATGGCCATGTTAAAAAACCTTAAGTACCTAGCAATTAATTTCAAAAAAGAGCTGAAGACCTATTTAATGAAAAGTATAATTCACTTCTGAAAGAAATAAGACCAAGAAAAATGAAAGCATATTCCTTATTCATGGATTATGAGAATTGACATTGTTTAAATGACCAAATTTACAGATGCAATGTAGTTCCCATAAAAATCCCAGGCATTTTTCATGGTCATAGAACAAATACTTCTAAAGATTCTGTAGAACCATAAAACTCCCAGAATAGCCAAGCAGTCCTGAGGAAAAAAGGAGATGGGAGGCTTTGCATTTCCATACCTTAATCTCTACTGCAAAGACATAGTAATAAAAACCACCTGGTACTGGAGCAGAGACAGACTTACGTGCAAGGGACTAGAATTCAGAACCCTTAGATGTCTGGACGAGTTAATGTATGACATAGGCTAGTGCGTGCAGTGTAGTTCAGAGAGCCTCTTCAACAAATGGTGCTGGGAAAACTGGATAGCCACATGCAAAGACGATGGACCTCTACCCACACACCCCCATCTTCTCCCAAGCACTAAGACCTTGATATAAAATCGGTTTCTGTAAAACAATATTGAAAATACATCAGGATTCCTCCAATATCTTGATCTCAAAGGAATCCTAATGGTATGATTCTATTGGTAAAGAACATAGACCAGAAATAAGCAAACGGGACTACACCAAACTAACAAAGCTTCTGCGCTTTGAAATAAAAAGGGTCTTAAATAAAAAAAGACATCCTTTTGGGCTGTAGATATAGTCCAGTAGCATGAGTGCATGCCTTGCGTGCTGAAGGTCTGGGTTCAATTTCTGGCTTTATAGTCCCTAGAGTCTCCAGGAGTGACCCACTGAGCACAGACCCAGGAGTATTCCTGAGCACTACCATGTGTGACCTCTAAACAAACAGACACATAAAATAATATGCACTCCAACGAATGGGAGAAAATATTTGTACATCGTACAAAGGATTGATATCTAAGTTTTATAAAATACCTCGAAACTCAGTAATAATAAAAGCAAACAATCCCAGCAAACAGGGAGAGATGGACAAATACTTCCTCAAAGAAGACACAAAGGTGGCCAGCAAGTATATGAAAAATGTTCAACCATTGCTGATTATCCTGGAAATGCAAATCAAAATGGTAACGAGAAGGTTCCTCATAGAAGCAAGAATGGTCAGTGTTGGAAAGTCCAGAAATGAAAGGGCTGGTGTGGATGTGGTGAAATGCATTCACGCAGTGTTGCTTTCTTCAGGCTTTCTGGAAAATGACTTGAGAACTTCTGAGAAAATTAAGATCTTTCATATGACCCTATATCTAATTCCATTACTGATGCTTCTAGAACACAAAAAACACTAATCCAAAAGGACGCTTTTGCTCACTGATGCTTATTGCAGCAATTTTCACAAGAGCCAAATCTGGGAAAAGCCCAAGCTGTTCAGCAGCAGGTGAGTAGTTAAGGTAATTGTGATGTATATACACAATGGAATAATATGCAGTTAAGAGGAAAGATGAAATCTTGCACTTTGCTGTTACCTGCATGGATCTGGAGGAAGTCATAATGAGGGAAGTGAGTCAGAAAGAAAATGGTAAAAAGCCAAGTAGTCTCACACGTGTGGACTCTAAAGATTGTAAGCAAAACATTAGACAGTCCCCAGAGGAAACAAACCTGAGATAAGGCCAAAAGAATTGTGATCTGAGGGATGTTAATGGAAGTGGATTAGGCTCACTCTTGAAGCCTGTGTTCTGTGAAATGGCTGTGGGTGGCTCTCTCTTGAAGCCTGTGTTCCCCCTTGCTCGCTTGCCTTTCTATTTCTTTGTTTATTTCCACGTGAAACCTCTGTTCTTTCTTGAAGAAAGAACTTCTCTCTCTTCTCACATCTTTCTAAATAAATTTCAATAAAAACTATCCATCTTAAATAATGGCTTTGGCTTGATATGGAGGGATTTTGACACTGGTGTTGTATGGTGTAGTTGTACTACATGTATAAAAAATAGTAATACGAGCACTATTGTTTTAAAACAAAAAATTCCATGCCTCTTGTTACAAAGGTACAATTTCATCTTTAAAATAGCTGAAGTAATATCATAATGAATATATATTTATATATTTATAATTATAATATATAGTAAGTGTTTACTATATAAATATAATAAATAATAAATATATTATGATATATTATATATATCTACCACTGTTATTTATCATGTCATTCACTGGTGGACATGCAGGTTGATTCCACCTTTTGCTATTGTGAATAATGCTTGTATGAGCATAAGAGGTACAAATAATCCTTTGAATTAATGTTTTCATATTCTTTGGATACAAATGCCTAGACATAGTACTGCTGAATCATATGGGATTTCTATGTTTAGTTCTTAAAAGAAATCTCCCTACCATTTTCTATAGAGACTGCAGAAAATTCACTTCCCCTCACCAATAGTTTATTAGGTTTCCTTTGTCTACATTTCCTTACAGATACGACTTATTTCTAACGTTTTGATATAGACCAGAGTTTTTGTGATCTGTCCTTACCTTGGTCCCCCATCTCAAACTTATTTCCCCCTGAACTATCTGTTGACCTTCATCCTCTAGTTTTGTGCTGTGCACACCTCCACTCCATTTACATGGATTTGTACTGTGAGCCACTTTGGACTATCCGGGGAGACTCAGAGAGGGACTGTATAACCGCCAGTTGACAAAGTCTGCTACAGATCATCCATACTTGATGAGGGGATATCTCATTGTGGTTTGATTTGACATTGGGTGTTAATGTACCTGACTATTTGTATGGTCTTTGGAGAAGGTCTACATAAAAGTAGTGATAATTTTTACCCCTTATACTTTCTTCATTTGGTATTCTTATTTTTTGGTTTGCCGCTATAAGTTACCCTTCTTCCTTCCTTCTTCCTTCCTTCCTTCCTTCCTTCCTTCCTTCCTTCCTTCCTTCCTTCCTTCTTCCTTCCCCTTCCTTCTTTCTTCCTTCCTTCCCTTCCTTCCTTCCTTCCTTCCTTCCTTCCTTCCTTCCTTCCTTCCTTCCTTCCCTTCCTTCCTT
>JAJIBD010035797.1:0-23151 GCA_021461705.1 Cryptotis parvus
TCAAATGCTCTCAGGTAATTTCCTCCCAGCACCTCCCCCTAGGCCCTTTTATATGCTAATGTTTTGACCCTAGATCTGCCTGGAAATGCCTTTATAGGATAGAGAAGGGGGTTTCTGAGATGGCATGTCTCTGTACCAAAGAATATACTAATGCCGGTTAAATATTTCTCCAAGCATTCACAAGAGTCTCCTCTACTTCAGGGTAGTTTTGTATTTTAGTTGCCTTTGAGTTAACAGGGAGCCATGCTTGCTTGCTTGGAGGCAAAACAGCATTTCTCTCTGGTCTAATTATTTAGGGATCCAAAGTGGCCAGGCAAATATGCTGGTAAAATCTAGCTAGTCCCACGATGATTGTGGTAGCATGAGAGAATATTTATACCAGCCAGTACAGAATACATGGTCAGATAAACTGCCACATTTTAAACTACCCCCTATCTACAAAGTGATCTGGTCAAATAAACTGCCACATTTAAACTACCCCTAGCTACAAAGTGATCTGCAGGGAGGCAATCCAGGGAAGATGCAGAGGCTTTTAGGTGTTCTGCAACACCGCACCAGATTCCTGAGTTTTCATCCATTACCATCCGCTTCTGGAGGTAGAAGGGAACTCGTTTTCCAGTATTGTTGGGGACCCTAGTGGTCCCCGACAGAGTTCACAATTTCCATCTCTATTTGTTCAGGTCTTGCCATCTCCATAATAAATATTTTCAAAGTAAATTTTTTTCTCATATGTTGTATATAAAGAAATATAGTAAAGGATAAGATGTGGTCAAAGTCATAGTAAATTTTAATTATAGAGCTGAATTTTATAGTAGGTAGTTGTGCAAGCTGTGAGCTATGGCACTAGTAGAAGAAAGCAAGCTTGATGGATATGCTGCTTGAATTATGCATATATGAAAGGTATAATGTAACTATATTGTAAATCTTTTAGTACCTTAATAATTTTAATTACTAAATTAAAAATTAGATTCCAGGCAGAATCCATAAGAAACCTTGAAGAAAATCATGCAGAATTATTAGTCATTATATTTATTTCAGAGGTATCCTGAGGTATCAAGACAGACACTATTGGTTAAGGAAGATTCTATTTGATAAAAAAATAGTAGCAAAATAAACCAATGATAGTATATCAAAAAATAAAAGATATATATTACAAAGGCAATGTTCCTGACTCAGTGGAATAAAATATTCTTTCATTGGGCCCAAGCAGCTGGTAGGGGAATTTGCCTTGCATGCAGCCGACCTAGTTTAATTGCCAGCATGCCACATGGTCCCCCTGAGTCCACCAAAAAATTAATTCCTGAGCATAGAGTTGAGAATAACTGTTGAGCATCACTGAATGTGCCCCAAACCAAAAATATCCTTTCACTCCTGACAAATGACAAATAGTCAAACTTTATAAAATCTTATACTGGATAAAGTGTACATACTCTAAACTATAAAACATTTACCAAACTTGAAAACAAAATACAAACAGACCCATAAAAAATGGAAATGTAACAAAACAGATAGTTCTTCAAAGAAGATATACATATGACCAAGAGGCATTTGAAAATCTGAATAAAGAAAAATGAAAAGCAATACTACATTTCATGCCAGTGACACTGGCATAAATTAAATATAATGGAAATAAATAGTACTGGTAGGGATGTGATGAATAAAGTGTGATTACTCGTTTGACCCTAATCATTAGCCCTGGTGATGAGGGATAGTTTATATCCTTCCTGTAAGCCCCTTTTACATATGTGAAGGATAAGAGTTTTTTTCTTGTATAAACACAAAAGAAGCATGGGGGCAGTATATTTGTGAGTTAGTTTGACTCTAAATGGATTGTTCCTGGACATCCCATCATATTTTCTAACTGTTCTCTCGGTGCCCTTGGCTTTTATTTTTAATATCCTCCATATATGTCCCTACTAGTGACTGGATGGTACCAGGAAAAGAGCCACCCTGGCTATGAAATGGGACTACTCTTAGAATAAACATTGCTCCGACCCAAAGATTGAGAGAGGTGAGAATAGCTTGTCTCACCTAAGAGAGAAACCCTGAAAGAACTTTCATGGAGCAGAGCACTTAGAATTTGCTTGGGACAAAGCAAGACTTTTTGTTGGAGACAGGACCCTGTGGAAATGGAGAAAACCAATCTGGCTAGGAACATAGCTTGGATCATGTGACGTGATCTCCCCATGAAAGTTCACCCAATATATTTACTCTTGGTTGTAGTTGTATAGTCTGTCTCTCTTTGGCCTTGTTTATATAAGAAAACTAGGTATAATATTGAAATAATTGTTTATTAGCCTGGGAGGAGAAGAGCAGTGTTCTACATTAGCATCTCCCTAAGGCTTTGGTCACAGGTGCATGGTGCCCCCAGGGATTTGCACATGTAAAAAGAGCCAGCTGGTTTTGAGCTTTGGTTAAACCCTGCCCACGCAGCCTCTGCAGAGGTTTTTTTAGCTCTTCCTAAAAAAAACAGCACAGATGATGTGTGTGAGGCTGCCCACAGTGAGTGGTGGAGAGTGTCCATAGCAGCTGGTGTGGAGTGACATTGGAAGAAGTAAAGATTTTGATTCTCTAAACTGGGCTCATGGGGTTTGATCATTGGCCTAGGGGACTGTAATCGGCCTCAAGCATTGTTGCAGGACTCCTAAGGGCCGCTGCATCTGCTCTGGATTGCCTCCCGCAAATCACTCCGTAGATAAGGGGGGTAGTCTAAATGTGGCAGTTTTATCCGACCATGTATGCTGTACTAGCTGGTATAAATATTCTCCCATGCTACCACAATCATCGTGGGACTAGCTAGATCTTACCAGCATATTAGCCTGGCCACATAGGACACCTAAGTAATTAGACCAGAGAGAAATGCTGTTTGCTTCCAAGCAAACAAGCATGTCTCCCTGATATACTCAAAGGCAACTAAAATATAAAACTACAATGAAGTAGAGGAGACTTGTGAAGGCTTGGAGAAATATTTAACTGGCATTGGTGTTGGTCTTTGGTACAGAGACATGCCATCTCAGAAACCCCCTTCTCTACACTACAAAGGCATTCCCAAGCAGATTTCGGCTCAAAACATTAGCATAGTAAAGGCCCTAGGTGAGGTGCAGGGGAGGGATTACCTAAGGGCATTGGACCCTCCCTGCTTTCCATAACAGTGGGATGAAGGTCTGAGTTACAGGGATATAAACTAGCGGTTCCCGCTCTCCCTTCCTTCTTCCCTGTGGGATCTCTCCTTGTGAGCGCGTTCATTCCCCTTGGAAGCTTTTACACGTGGTGGTCGCCATCTTGGCCTACACGTGGCTGGGGTTCTAGCCTGGAATCCTAAGCATCGGGGTTTTTCCTTTTGCTGATTTGTATGCCTGAACCTGTGATAAGTAAAGCCTTTTAAAACTGCATCGGATTCCTGAGTTTTCATCCGTTCCTCGCCCGGCCGGAGGTAGAAGGGAACTTCGCTTCCTGGCACTGTCGGGGGACCCGGCGGAGCGCCCGACAAAGCATGACCCAGAGAACCCAAGGGAACTCGATATTGGTTAGAACCCAAACACCCCAACAAATAAGGGGAACCGTCATCCACTGTTGACCGGAATGATTCTAGTTCAGCTTTTTTGGAAAACAATATGGATAATTCTCAAAACGTTAATAATTTAGCTTTCACATGACCCGTAATTATAGTACTTACTATCTGCTAAAGAAATTTGCACTCCTATGTTCATTGGAGCACGTCTCATAATAGCCAATATTTGAAGACAATCCAAGTGCCAAGGAACATATTAACAGTATGCAATACTATGTATCCTGCAATTTGCTATGACATGGATGAATATATGTCTTACTCATCAGAGTCACAGGGATAATGACAAATATCTAATGATCTTTTAAACCTGTGAAGAATAAAGTAAGATAACCGAAAAATACCAGTGATAATAGACTTTGAGAGTCAGCCTACTGAACTGCTTTTTCTTTCTTCCTTTATTTTGGGGAGAAGACACAACTGCTAGTGCTCAAAGATTACCCCTATCTCTGTATTAAGGAATCACTCTCAGTGGTCTTGAGGGGACTATGTAAGGTTCTTATGATCAAACTTGAGTTGACTGCTTGCAAGGCAATTGTCTACCAATCTGTACTGTATCCCACCCTAAATTGAGTTTTTAAGTGGTGTTTGGTAGTGTTGGTGAGATGATACATGTTAATAGTGGTAGAGGGATGCTAACACTCTGATGGCAGAGTTGTGTTAGCAAAACTATTATATCTAAAATATTCTTGTTCAGCGATTTGCTCAAGTGGGTGCCAGTAACGTCTCCATTCATTGGGAATGAAGTTCATTATTGCTACTGTTTTTTGGCATATTGAATATACCCCAGGTAGCTTACCAGGCTCTGCCATGGCTCTGGGGTTCATCCTAGGGGCCCAGTCTTTTTCTATGTAAGACCATCAACCATCCGGGGCTCATGAAGCAGAGCCCCTGGGTGTAGACAAGCCTGTCTCCTGTCAGTCACCTGCCAACACAGCTAGGCACCACAGACACACCTGCAACACCTCAAGGGGCAGGTGGCCTTCTAAAATATTACTATAAAATTAATGTAAGGACCAAAGAGATAATACAGAGCTTTTACACAATTAGGATCTTGCCTTTGCACACAGCCACAACTGATTCGACCCCTTCCACTGAATCTGGTCCCCTAAGTACCAGCAGGATTTATTCTTGAGCAGAGAGACAATAATTAAGCCATAAACACCATCAGATGTTGCTCCCAAACCAAAGCAAAAGTAAATCTCATTGTCTAAATGAAAGCATATATCTCCACATTATTAAAGGACTCATCATATATGAGTCATCTTTTCTTGCTTAGTGGACAAGTTTGAGTCAACTCTCAGCTCTCAATTTCTTTCTAGCAACTTTTCATGGCACAAGGGATATTTTTGATACCCACATGACTCCATTAGCTAGGCAACCCAATATTCTAACCACCTTCCCAGCTTAGTCATTTACTTCAGTTTCACAACCTCCCAGATAATGCAGGCATTGTCGAACTAGAATGTTCAGTCTTACAGTGCTATTACCAGTACTTAGCACTTAGGATATTATAATTAAAATATTTAAAGGACACTGAACATTATCTTAAGTGAAACTATGCCAGAAACTTGGAGAACTGGACTACTAAGGGCTTTTGACTCCAAAGTTTGTAAGTACTCCTGGTAACACAATTACACCCACCTACTTTTCCCAAAACCTTCCACAGTCGCAAAGATTCAAATATGGTTTGATTCTTCAAAATTCCCTTTACCTGTTCATTCTTTTTTTCTTTTTTTTTTTTTTTTTGCTTTTTTGGGTTAGGACCCAGCAATGCTCAGGTGTTACCTCCTGGTTCTGCACTCTGGAATTACTCCTGGCAGTGCTTGGGATGCCGGGGAATCTAATTTGGGTAGGCTACGTGCAACTCAAACACCCTATCCGCTGGACTATCACTCTGACCCCACCTGCCTGTTCTTAATCATAAATTTAGATGAATATTTTTGCCACAGTTCATTAAACTTAAGTCAAAGTGAACTAGTCAGTATCCTGGAAATAAACATAACGCTGATAAATGAGATTTATTCTTGGAATTTAATTTATAAATTTTAGTTTTTAGTTGTTTACAATTCTTTCAAACATCAACGTTATAAAATATCACATTGAAATGTGTGGCATTAGACACAAATAACTCACTTAGCCCAGAGTCCCTGCTTGTAACAAAGAAACTAATGAAAACAAAAAGTATATAATTTACATGTCAATAAATACATGATAAACACTCAGACAAAGTGGATTCTCTCTTTTTGCATTTCTTCAGCCAATGCCCCTTTGGGAAATCGAGTCCAGCTATTCCAATACCTGCAGGGAATATATTCCAGATGTGCAATTTTGGTATCCTGCTGTTAATTCTTGAGGGAGAGAAGCTTGAAACTGTCATCCAAGATGGACCTCCTGTTACGTCGCAGCTTTCTCTGCCGATGCTGGTACCAGACCACACCACCAAGAGCCAGAACAATTATGAAAAGAATGACACCCATTGCAATTAAGATAGCTGCCAGGGTCTCAACTTTCTTTACAGGGATCTTCATGCCCAGAAACCTCATATTGTCTTCTCCAATGCCTCTAGGTACTGCTGACGAAATGAAGAAGAGAGAAAATGGGAACCCAGGTCAATAACTACTGAATAAGTTGTATTTTTGAACTAAATATCTGAAAGTGGGTTATTAAGTCCTTGAAAAGTCAGAGGGAGGTGAGATAGGTGCAGGAAGTAACATACTTAACTTTCATGCAGCTGCTATAGCTGGTTCCCACTCTCTGCACCAAACGCAGTTCTCTTAGCACCCCAGTGGGTCAATCCTGAGCAGAGTCAGGAATAGTCCAAGAGCTTCGCTGTATTTAACCCAGCACAATTTAACTATGTCCCCTACCCAACAGGCAAATGAAGGTGATTTAAAGGTTACATAGTAAAAAATGTAGCAAATTTCACAAATGTGAGTCCTTTAGGAACTGTGGAAATAGCTAAGATTCAGAGAGGAAGGTTCTTGGTAAATTTTGTCAAATACATCAAGTCTTATATTAAAAAAGATATATATTTTATTTTCATAATTTATAGTTTGAGTTTTTGTGGAATTGAGAAGCACCCAGCAACGTTCAAAAGTGACCCTGGGCAATGTTCAGGGCATATATGTGGTATTTAGGATTTAACTGGTATTTAACTGGTATATGCTCAGGGGACCATATGGTTCTGAGTTAGATTTTTACTACTTTCTCCGAACTACTACCAGGGCAGCTGGTTCGGAAGCAAGTAGTTTATCTTCTTTTACTTTCTCCCCTTATGACCTTAAAAATCACTTTCTGCATCTTCATTTATTATGCAGAGAATAATGGGTTGTATTAGACCAACCGATTTCAGGGTCTCCTCCCACTTTGGAAACTTACTTAAAATATGTATATATACATGAAAAATTACACTTAATTTTCTTTAATCTCACATTATCTCTTCCTACCCTTCAAGACAAACTTAGTCTGCTGGTTGGTAGTTTGTAAAATAGGCAGAGAAATAGGCCTTTTATAAAAGAAAAAACAATTAGACTAAAGTATTGATCATTAAAACAACTTCTAGTTCTCATAACTTTATAAATATTTCTCAGTTCAGGTACAGTATGGTGTATATGGTAGCACTATTTAGACCTACAGTGCATAGAATAGGAATCTATTTTATTAAAAGGTAGAATCATCTGTTTTCAAAGAGTAAGATATTTTGTATTATTTTATATATTTTATCTATATTAAATATATAAAAATATGAGCATATTGTGTGACACAAGAAAACAAATATCCTACTGAATTTGTTCTAGTGTAACAAATTCCTTATTTGTAATTAATGTCTGTGCTACAGCTCTTTTATAATAACCAAGCAAAATTTTATTTTCTCCTCACAAATTAATTATGTCAGATGTGAATAAAACAGCATTTGATTGGATGAGGCTCTTTTAACCAGTTCAGGAACTTTCAGGTGGAAACCAGAGAGAATAAGTCTGTTTACAGGAGCTGTGTCTAAGGTCATTGATTGCTGATGGTCTATAGAAATAGCAGGGTATGTTTTCATAATATTATAACATACCATGTTGTCAAATGTATTTCATATTCTAGCGTGCTAAACATTCTCACTTCTGCTCTCCAAATGGTCATTCACATAAAACTTCCCATTGTATGCATCATCTACTTACCTTTTCCAATATCTTCAGTGTGGGTGATGATAGTGCTTAATTGTTCTGGAAAGAAGAAGAGATACATCCTGTCATTCCTACTACACTATTAACCCACGGGGGTGCTGTTGGGCATGAGTTGAAGGAATCTCCATGTTATATTGAGCAAAAGAATTTCTTGATTCTAGCACATTATTGGAAAAGTCTATACTGGTATGTGGATTTGATTCTGAGTTTTAATGCAGTATGTTATCCCCACCCAGCAGACCAGCCTATCACAGCCCAGCTCGTGGTTCATCAATAAATGCTGGATTTTGAGATGACTACAAGAGTATGCTACCCGCACAGCAGAGCCTGGCAAGCTACCCGTGTTGTATTTGATATGCCAGATAACAGTAACAATTATAGACCTCATTCCCATGACCTGATGGAATGGTTTGAGGCTCTTTATGTTCCTGGAGCAAGCAGGTGCCCTTGGGCTCTACTTGCATGAGACAGGTCATATGGAGATGTTACTGGTGACCGCTCGAGCAAATCGGCGATGAACGGGGAAGACAGTGATACAATGATACAGTGATGTTAACATTAGCATAGGTTTGGGTCCACAATACAATTCATCCTTCTGTGACTATGCATACATTTATTGAACCTTCTTTTATTTCATTCATTGCTCTTTTTTATCCTTCACCACACAACCTTCAGTTCTTTGTAAAACCTTCTTTACTTCTTTTTTCTCCCTACTTTTTTATTATTCCACCGTGAGACATACGGTTGTAAAAGCGTTCTTATTTGGGTTTCAGTCATACAGTGTTCTAGCACCCATCCCTCCACCAGTGCCCATTTCCCACCACTAATGTCCTCTGATTCCCCTTGCCCAGCTTGCATCTATGGCAGGCAATCTTCAACTCTCTCTCTCTCTCTCTCTGTCTCTCACTCTCTTCTCTTACACATTGTGGCTTGCAATACTTCAATGCTCAGTTCTAGACTGGTATTATCATTTACCATAATTATTAGTACACTGTTCCTTTCTCTGTTTTACCTTACCTCTGTCTCACACTCATTTGCAGTAGGTTCTACCCACTGATAAGACCTCCTAATTCATATTTTGCAGGGCCTTGGATATTGGTATCATGCTATTTTTTATATCCCACAAATAAATACAAACATTCTATATCTGTCATTTTCCCTCTGGCTAATTTCACTCAGCATGATAATCTTCTCAACTCCTCTTCCTCCTCTTCCTCCACTTCCCTCTTCCTCCTCCTCCTCTTCATTCTTCTTTTTCTCCCTCTCTCTTTTGTGTTTCACATTGCGGCTTTTCTTCAGACATTTAAGGATTATTATGTAAATCTCTTTGTGCACATTCAGTGCTAAGTTCTAGTTTGTCATTAACATTTCCCAAAATTAGTAGAGCACTGTTATATATTTATATCCCAAAAATGAATGCAGTCATTCTGTGTCTGTCCTTTTCCTTCTGACTAATTTGACTCAGTATGATAATCTCCATGTCCATCCATTTTCAGTTAAATTTAATGACTTAGTTTTGTTCTGACAGCTGCATAATATTCCATTGTGCAGATATACTATAGTTTCTTTAGTCAGTGATCTGTTATCATACATTCAGGTTGTTTCCAGATTCTGGTTATTGTGAGAAAAACATGTTTTTTAACTGCCTCACTGTAATCTTTAGATCATTGTCATGGAAGACAAAAGATATCAAGGCTCCATATTTGATTTTGTTATTTGGTTTCTTTAGCTTCAGGTCACAATGGTGATTATCGGGGCTTATTCCTGACACTGCACTTAGGGATAATTTGTGGAAGGTTTTGGAGAACCATACAGACTGCCAGAGATCAAACCAAGTTCATCTCCCTGCAAGGAAAGAATTCTACATGCTATGCTATTATTCCATCACCTATCTTTGCGAAGTTAATATTATTTGGTTTCAGAAACCACTAATAACATTTATCATCATAACATAATTTTAATCTAACTTCATTCAGAAATCTTTAGAACCTCTCTTAGTCATCTTGGAATTCTTATCTTGAGTGTGTTGACCTACCCAACGTACAAGCCTCAGTTTCTGGCCTTTAACTTTTTTTGTATACAGATAAAAGGGCCCCGATGGCGATGGCAATAGAATTCATAGGAAGTAATAAAACCACTAGCCCGAAGTCTGTCCAGACCCACCTTTCTCAAGCACAGGAACTAAAGTCTGATAAGATTTCATCTGGTCCAACAGACACAGGGAAGGGTAAACCACCAACAAGAGAATCTTCAGCAGGAATAAAGACAGAAAAAGAATTTCAAAGAATACAATCAACCACTCCCAAGTCTTATCAACCACTCTAGCAATGTACTTGAACCTAGCTAGAAAGCCCCGCATGGGGGGAACTGAGGGAAAATCCTATAAAAACCAAATAGAACAAAGGAAGTATGTGTATATGCTGACCAAACCCATGTGTTGCTTATGTCCACATGGCCAAGCACATGTGGTGCCAGAGTACATGTATCACCCATGTCTCCACTGTTGAAATGTGTACTTGTGTTCTCTCCACCTTAAGAGAAGTCCACATTCTCTCCTGTGCATGTTACTCTCTCTTTCTCCCTCCTTGCCCTTCGTCAAAAAAAAATCAAAATAAAATATATTTTACTCCTTTATCAATGATTAAATGGTCATATATTTAGGGTCTATATCAGGATATTCAGCTCTATTGCAAAGTCTTCAGGTCTGTTTTTATTCCAATACAATGCTATTTTTATTACTACTGCTTTGTTGTAAAGTTTGAAGTTGGAGAACCTGATAACCTGATACCTCCCATTTTCTTTTCCCACATATTGCTTTGGCTAATCGTGGGGGTTTATTGTTCTATATGAACTTCAGGAGTGTTTGGCGTATTTCTTTGAAAAATACCATGCGTATCCTTATAGTGACTACACTGAATCTATATAATACTTTAGGAAATATTGCCAGTTTAACAATGTTAATTCTCTCCCACTTCCCTGTGACCTCTTTTTATTTCTTGGAGTAACATTTTGCAGTTTTCTTTGTAAAAGTCCTTTACAACCTTAGTTAAGCTGATTCTGAGGTACTTGACTTTATGAGCCACAATTATGAATGGGGTTGTTTTATAAATATTTCTCCTCTATCATTATTTGCATATAAGAAATTAATAGAAATATGAAATGGAACAAGGACACCTCTTCAACAAATGCTGCTGGGAGAAATTAACAGCTACATATAAAGAAATGAAGTCAGACTTCTTTCCCATGGACAAAAGATCAAAATGGATTAAATATCTTACCATCAGACCCATATCTATAGGTATTTGGAAGAAAACATAGGCAAAACTCCAAGACATTGAAGCTAAAGAAATCTCAAATATAAAAGGCCACTGACAAAGAACATGGAAACAAAGATAAATAAATGGGTATACATGAAACTTAGAAGCTTCTGAAACTCAAAGGGAACTGGTGTCTAAGAGACAAAGACAGCTCACAGAATAGGAAAATTTATTTATCCAGTATCCATCTGAAAAGTAGTTACTAATAATGTTACGTAAGACAGTGATAGAACTGAGCATTAAATAGAGGCAAAAGGATACACATGACAACCTTTTTAATGTATGTTCTTTAATCCATAGTCTGGAAGGGAAGGAAAAGAGAAAAGAGAGAGAAAGGGAAATAAAGAACCTGCCATGGAGGTGGGCTGGGGAAGGGGGAGGAACCGGGGACGTTGGTGGTGGGAGATGGGCACTGGTGGAGGGACGGGTGCTGGAACACTGTATGACCAAAACCCAAACATGAACTTTTAATTGTATATCTTTTTATTTGTATATCTCACGGTGGTATAATAAAATACTTAAAAAAAGACAGTGATAGAACTTTACAAGAAAAAAATCCAATCTTATAAAAAATGGGATAATAAAATGAACAGAAATTTCCTAAGAGAAGAAATTCAAAGTTTTAAGAAGCACTTGAAACAAAGCTCTACATCACTAATCACTAGAAATATGCAAATCAAAAGACAGTGAGGTATCATCTCACACCACAGCTACTGCCACACACCAAAAGAACAGGAGCAACCAGTCTTAGTGCAAATGAGGAGAGAAAAGAACTCTCCATGTTGGTGGGAATTTCTACTGGTCTAGTCTTTTTTGGGGAACGATCTGGACATTCCTCAAAAACAGAAATTGAGCTCCCATTTGATCCAGTAATACCACTGCAAGCATGTGAACTCAGCTTCAAACACTGACTTTGTAATGTGCCTATCAAGGTGACATTACAAAATGGTGAAAAGGGTCCCAGGGGGATTATGGAAACACTGGTGCAGGGAAGTTAGCATTGGTGATGGGATTGTTGTTGAAATATTATATGCCTAAAAGAAATATCAATAACTGCAAATTAATGTTCTTTAATTAATAAAAAATGCCACTTGTCACTTTTCCCGTTGTTCATCGATTTGCTTGAGCGGGCGCCAGTAACGTCCCCCATTCGTTGGGAATGAGGTTCATTATTGTTACTGTAAATAGTATATCAAATACACCATGGGTAGCTTGACAGGCTCTGTTGTAGCTCTGGGTTCATCATAAGGGACCCAGTCTTTTATATGTCAGACCATCAACCATCCAGGATCCACGGGGCAGAGCCTTGGGTATAGACAAGCCTGTCTCCTGTCTGACATCTGCTGATGCAGCCGGCACCACAGCCACACCTGCGATACCTCGAGGGGCAGGAATCTCCAATATCCCATGTGGTCCCCCAAGCACTCCAGGAGTAATTCCTGAGCACAGAGCCAGGAGTCAACCCTTAGCATCACCAAGTGTGATCCCCAAAATAAACAATTTAAAAGACAAAATAAAATTATCCCCAGGAACAAAAGTTCTAAAACAGCTGGGCGCACTGGTGAGTTCTATCAAAATTTCAAAGATTTACTGCCTTTATTAATTTAGTTCATCAAAAATAGTGTAAACACAGAAACCCTTCTGAACACTTTCCATGATTCTTATATTACAGTAACACCCAAATCAGAACAAGACATTTCTAGAAAAAAAAAATTCAAGCCAATCTCTGTTATGAACATCAATTCAAAAATCCTTAAGAAAAATTGTCACTTGATCACTTGACATCCCATTATTCATTGATTTGCTCGAGCGGGAGCCAGTAACATTTCCATTTGACCCTATCACGTGCCAGTGTAGCCCAAAGGCATCTGGTTGCTTCAGGAATATGAAGAGCCTCAAACCGTTTGTTCAGGTCTTGACAAAGAAGTCTGACCTTCTTGTAGGTGGGAAGCCACGTGATCTTTTGACATCCCGTGGGATCCAGTCAGTAACAGCTCTAGTCCAGCAGCTTAACGGCCGTTACTGTTAAGAAAAATTGTATGCTACCAAAATCTAACAACATATCAAAAAGTCATACATGTATCAAGTTGAATTCATCCCAGTATACAAAATTGCCCAACATATGCAAATGAGTTACACACTCAAATAGGAAAAGGAAAGATAAAATCTTATGATCATAATATTGATGCAGAGCTTGCCAAGATGCAGCAGTCATCCATGAAATTAAAGTTCCTCTACAAAATAGGGGTGGATAGATGGAAAGAACTTCCACAAAATAGCAAAGGCCATCTATAAACAACCTATATCATTCATAATGTTGGAAACTGAAAACATTCCCTCTGAGATATGACATTTTCTGTTTCCTTTTTTTTTTTTGCTTTTGGGGTCACACCGGGAATGCTCATGGGTTTCCTCCTAGCTCTGCACTCAGGAATTACTCCTGGCGGTGCTCGGGGGACCATATGGGATGCTGGGGATCTAACCCTGGCCGGCATGGGCTGGCCACATGCAAGGCAAATGCCCTACCCGCTGGACTATCGCTCCAGCCTCTGTTTCCTCTTTTAAACAATATAGTATTAGAAGTCCATGCTACAAAATTCAGGGAAGAAAAAAATAAAGGCATTTAAATAGAAAAGTGGAACTTAAATTCACACTATTACAGATGTTATGATAATATAGGTAGAGACCCTGGAAGATTCCCCCCCCCAAAAAAAAAAAAACCTCTTAGAATCAATAGAGCAATAAGCTGGCTACAAAATCCATACTCAAAAAATCAGTTGTATTATACACAAAGAGTCAGGAGAAAACAATCAAGGAGTCTGTCCAATTTAAAATAATTTTGAAAAGCATTAAGTATCTAGGATCAACTTAACAAAAGATGTGGGAGATCTACATAATGAAAACTCTAAATCACTCAATCAAGAGAGTAAACCTTAGGAAATGGAAAATATTCCATGAATATGGATTGGGGAAAACTAGTGTTGTAAACATGATTATCCTAACTAAGATTTTATATAAGTTCAATGCACTATTCATTAAAAATTTAGATGACATTCTTCAAGGACCTAGAAAACTCAGTAATAAAACTAGTACAGACCAGAGAGACTGCATATATCCAAAGCCATACTGAAAATAATGCATCTTGTTAACTAATTTGGAATCGTACTCTAAAGTTGTAACAATCAAAACTGCATACTACAGGAATAAATTTAGGCTCTCTTGTAAATGGGCCAGTATCAAATACTCAAGGGGGAATAGGTACTTTTTCAATCAAGGAGCTGAGAACATGAAATGAAGTAAAAATAACTTCTTATTTTAAGAAGGTATGCCAAAAACTAGTAACAAGTATGGACCTCAGTTCCATGACCTGAAGAATGGTTTGGGACTCTTCCTGTCCCTGGAGCAAGCAGATGCCCTTGGGTTACACTTGCTTGTGACAGGACTTGTGGAGAGATGTTATTAGTCCCACTCGAGCAAATCGATGAACAATGGGAAGACAGTGATACACTGATTCTTATTTTAAGAAGTTATATAGGTGCTTTCTAAGGTGCTGAGAGAACTGGATAAGCACCTATAAAAATTAAGCTGAATTTATATCTCACATGTTATACAAAAAGTTAGTTCACAATGCATAAAAGATCTTGAGATCTGACCTCAAAGAATTAGGCACACTGACGGATCACTTGATCACTTGAATCCACGTTATTCATCGATTTGCTCGAGCTGGCGCCAGTAATATTTCCATTGGACCCTATCATGTGCTAATGTAGCCCAATGGCATCTGGTTGATTCAGGAATATGAAGAGCCTCAAACCATTCCTTCAGGGTCTTTACAAGGAAGTCTGACCATCTTGCAGGTGGGTGGCCACATGATCTTTTTGACATCCCGTGGGATCCAGTCGGTAATGGCTCTAGTCCAGCGGTTGTCTCCAAATTGCATTACATGTCCAGCCCATCTGATTTTTGATGCCTTGGCAAACGAGACAGCGTCCCTGATTCTGGAATAGCAATGGAGGTCAGAACTCTGGATTCCTTCTCTCACTTGAGTGAGGCGTGATATTCCAAGCATAGCTCTTTCGATTCCTCTCTGGGATACCCGAATAGCATTCTCATCCTGCTTTCGTAGGGCCCAGGTCTCTGAGGCATATGCTAATGCAGGGAGAATGGTGGAGCCAAAGAGATGTGCCCCAAGCCAGAGGTTCTTTATCCTTTTAGCTATTTCTTCGATGCCTTTGAAGGCATTCCATGCCGCCTCTCTTCCTCCTGCGCAGCTCAGGTTTTAGGTCATTCATCATGTTGATTTCTCGACCTAGATACACATAACTGCTGCATTCAGAGATGTTTGTTCCATTGAAAGTGAATGGGGCCTCTGGAACTAGTTCATTCTTTATAAACATAGTTTTCTTTAGATTCAGCTGTAGACCTATCTTTCCACATTCTCGGTCGAAGTCAGCCAGCATTTGTGCAGCTTGGCTAATGTTTGGTTTTACGATGTCATCAGCGAAGCGGGGAGGTGGTGTAGTTGCTGACCATCTATCTTCACTCCCATTCCTTCCCATTCTAATTGTTGCATGATGTTCTCGAGGGTGGCGCTGAAGAGTTTTGGTGAAATGGTATCACACTGTCGAACCCCTCTTTTCACATTAATGATCACTTATTTGTAGAATGGTGAGATCCTGGTGGTGAATCCGTAATACAGCTCACGAAGGATCTTGATGCAAAATACTCCAAGTTTTCAGGCCAAAGCTATAATACAGCAGGTAGTGTTATTGCCTTCACATGGCTGACCTGGATTGATTCCTGGCACCCATATGGTCCTTAGTCAACCAGGCGTGTCCCAAATGCCCAGTCAGTAGTAAAACTGCCATATCTGACACTGTCTTCCCGTTCATCATCGATTTGCTTCGAGCAGGCACCAGTAACATCTCCATATGACCTGTCTCATGCAAGTAGAGACCAAGGACACCTGTTTCCTCCAGGAACATAAAGAGCCTCAATCATTTCATCAGGTCATGGGAATGAAGTCTATAATTGTTACTGGTATCTGGCATATCAAATACGACACGGGTAGCTTGCCAGGCTCTGCCATGCGGGTAGCATACTCTTGTAGTCATCTCAAAATCCAGCATTTATTGACGAACTGCGGGGCCATGCGAGTCAGGCTGTGATAGGCTGGTCTGCTGGGTGGAGTTCTGATGAGGGGGAAGTCCAGATGTGGAAAATGGAGTTCCTCATGGAGTAGGGGGTTGTCTGGCTTGTTGTGAGGCTCTGCTGGGGTGGCGGGCCAGGGCTAGAACCTGCCATCCCTCCCAGGCGCCTCATGAGCGGTCTTATCTGACAATAAGACCAAAAATTAACAGCAAGACTTGGATGTCTTAATGCTCTAATAAATTGAGATTTTCCATTTATTTATTTTTTTTTCTTTTTGGGTCACACCCGGCGATGCTCAGGGTTACTCTTGGTTCTGCACTAAGGAATTACTCCTGGCGGTGCTCGGCAGAACTCCACCCAGCAGACCAGCCTATCACAGCCTGACTTCCGCACGGCCCGCAGTTCGTCAATAAATGCTTTGAGATATTTAGAGTATGACCTAGGGACAGGGCAGCCTGGCAAGCTACCCATGTCGTATTTGATATGCCAGATACCAGATACCATATGGGATGCCGGGGATTGAACCCAGGCCGGCACAGGCCGGCTGCGTGCAAGGCAAACGCCCTACCCGCTGGGCTATCGCTCCGGCCCCCTATTTTTTACTCTGTATGATTTTAATGAAATTATAGGATATCACGTTAAGTTTGGTGAGTCAGAAGAAGTACAAAAACAGAGTAATCTCACTTTATCTGTTGTGTACAGAATAACAATAATGAAGGAACACAAAGTATCTAGATAACACTCATCCTAAAGCATAAGAAGGAGAAGCAAAGGTTAGGAAGAAATTCTAGGTGTTGGCGGAATTAGAAGACGACCTCAGGTGCATCAGCAGGAGAGAGGGGTGGTATATCTATCTAAACTACAAAGCCAGCAACACTGAGGGTAGGGGGATCAATTATGATAACCATATGTAAAAACCAAGGAGAAAACCTGAAGATACTGGTCAAGGAAAGTTGAGACTGGTGGTGGGATTGGTGCTGACATGTTTGTACGCCTGGACCTCAACTATGAATAACTTTGTAAATAACAACATTTTGATAAACCAGAAAAAGAAAGATCTGTTTTCTCTGGGATCATAAATACAGTTGCAAGAAATTTCTATATTTGTGGGGGGCGCTTTTTGGGTCACTCTAGGTGATGCTCGTGGGTTACTCCTGTCTCTGCCATCAGGACTTACTTCTGGTGATACTCAGGAGACCATATGGGATGCCGGAGATGAAACCTGGGTCAGCCGCGTGCAAGGCAAATGCCCTACAGGTTGTACTATCACTCCTGGGCCCCACAAGAAACTTCTTAGTGTGATCCTGATTCCTATGCGCTGGATAAAGTATTAGAATACAGTTTACCTTGGTTAGTTAAACCTTACCTGTTTGAGGCAAAACTGTAAAAACAGTCTCCATGCCAGCATGAACGTGGTCAGCTACATGGCAGTGCATCAGCCATGTGCCAGGATTGCTAGCCACCATCTCCATGACCTCAAAGGTCCCTGGGAATAGATCAATCACATCTGCTCTGTATCTCTCTCCATTCTGCAAAACATATTTGGGGTAGGAGGGAATAAATGAAGGTTATAGAGATATAACTTTTAGCTGGAACTTACAAGCTTACTTTTTGTGAGCAGTAAATCACAAAAAAATACGTGAACATAATAAGATTTGCTAAACTAAAACCATTCCAGCTTTATTTAGGAAGCTAAAACACAGAAATCTGGGATAAACTGAGTTAAGCATTGCCATAAAATTCCTGTACCAGCTAATTCAGCTTAATTTCTCATCCATGCCATTACTATTATCAGGCTTTCAACTTTTTAAAATACAGAAACGTCCAGAGAGAGATATTATGCACTACTTTAGGCACTTTCCTTGCATGTGGCCAAGCCAGACACCCTTATGGTCCTGCAAGCACTGCCACAAGTCATATCAGAGTAGAGAATGAAGGACAGCCTTTGAGTTATGCTCTGTGTGCCTTCCAAACCAAAAATAAATGAATAAATATAGAGCAATTATTTTTTCACCCTTATGTAGGGATATGATAATCTCTAATTTTCCGATTTTAGTATGCTTCTGAAGCAAGTACAATTCTTCTAAACATTTAAGTATTAATTCAATGAATTCTCCCCCTTCTTATATATATTTATATTATATCATATATCATATATCTCATATCATATCATATCAATTATGTTATGTTATGTCATGTCATGTCATATCATATCATTCATATCATATCATAGCATAGCACTATATCATATCATGTCATATCATAGCAAAGCATAGCATAGCATAGCATATTTTAACAAATATATATATATGTATTTGTTAGTTTTTGTGCCACACCTAGTGATGCTCAGGGGTTACTTCTGGTTGTTCACTCCAAGTGTTACAATTGGCAGTCTTCAGGGGACCATATGGGATACTGGGGATCTAACCCAGATTGACCACATGCCTGGGTACAGTCTCTCTCACACACCTCCTCCTTTTTTGAAGATTATATTTTTTATTGAAGCCGACACACTGTAGCATCTGAACTGTAGTCCTTACAATGAATTGGGAATTTCAGGAATTCTGAGACACTACTCTGA
Organism: Cryptotis parvus; assembly: GCA_021461705.1. Taxonomy (NCBI): domain Eukaryota; kingdom Metazoa; phylum Chordata; class Mammalia; order Eulipotyphla; family Soricidae; genus Cryptotis; species Cryptotis parvus. The sequence continues at coordinate 18,796 of JAJIBD010035797.1, forward strand.
AATTCCATTCTCTGATGATTTCTGCTCACTGTGTATCTCAAACCTGTGAGAGTGAATTACATTGATTTTTTTTGACAGTCCAACTTATAAACAACAAGTCATTTCTTTCCTCTAAATCAGAGGAAACGGTTAAGGCCCACATGTAAGTGACCTATTCAGTGATTCCTGACCAAACCAGAATTTCCAGCTCAAGTTTCCCTGTTATGACCTTTCTCCCTTGGATTTTTTGGTATTCATTCACTCATCTCTCTCTCTCTCTCTCTCTCTCTCTCTCTCTCTCTCTCTCTCTCTCTCTCTGGCTCACCTGATAGAGGAAGCTCTCTGCATGGAAGTGGACAGTGTGTATGTCAATATCTTGGCCCATGGCCAACATATACCAGGCTATTCGTTCTCCTTGGTACATAGTAAGGCCCCTGAGGTTGGCATAAAGCTTCCCATTAATGGCTGTAAAAGAAGAAAGCATAAATTATATTCACAACTTTGGTTTAGTTTAGCCACCACATTGAGGTAGTCCCTTTCATCTCTGATGATTAAAAGTAACCTCCTCATTACTGCCATGTCCATTCTGTCATCTTCTAGTCTATGTTCCACATTGGTGTATTCAGAGACTTCTTTTTAGATAGGAAAAGAGAAAAATAGATTTATACTCACCACAGATATTAAATAGAAACGCACAAATAATTTCATAGGTACATAATGCTTAACTCCAAATGGACAAATCCCCCATGGAATCTAACCAGACTTTTGGAAAACTAAAGTTTACGCATGAAATAAATTTCTTTTAAAATGATTATACAACCATGATATATACAATTACAAAACTACAAAACTGTTCATAATTGGATTTCACTCACAAGGTATTCCAACACTCATCCCCCTAACTACCAATGTACCCTTCCCTAGACTAATGTTCCCAGATTCCCTTCCCTTCGCCAGGCCTGCCTCTATGAAGGTACGTCCTCCTCCTCCTTTTTCTTCCTACCCTCCTCCTCCTCCCCTCCTCCTTTGTCCTCATCCTCCTCCTCCTTCTTCTATTATCCTCCTACTCTTCCTCCTCCACCACCTCCTGCTCCTCCTCCTCTCTCCCTTCTCTTACACATTGTGATTACATATAGAGGTTATCATGTATATTTGCCTACATTCAATGCTCAGTTCTAGTCTGGTGTAATCATTTCCAACAATTAGTAGCACATTGGTCCCTTATCTAACTTACTTATCTGTGACCCACACACACTTGTGGTAGATTAAAACCGTTGACAAGTTCTCCTGGTCCCTATTTTGCCTGGCCTTTGATATAATTGTCATACTATTTTTCAGCTGCCTCATGCATTTTATTGTATTTTTTGAAATCCTTATTTTCTATTTTTTATTTTTTAAGTTTTAATTGTATATCTCATGGTGTTATCATACTGTTTTTATATTCCACTAGTGAGTGCAGTCATTATATATCTTTCCTTTTCCTTCTGACTGATTTTACTCAGCTTGATACTCTCCATACCCATCCATTTATAGGAAAATTTTATAACTTCATTTTTTTTCTAACAGCTGCATAGTATTCCATTGTATAGATGCACCAATGTTTCTTTATCCAGTTGTATATTCTTGGGCTTCAGTAACAATTTTAAATGGCTAATTTGACCAAATAATTTTGTTGCTTAAATTTTTAAATGGACTTATTGAGGACAAAATATAAGCTCCATAACTCCATGTCCAAAGTCCTTCTAAATATATCAATTTTTATTCCCTAAAAATACCTTAAACCCCAAAAATCTATGCTGCTAAAGTACATTTCCTGACTAATTTTCCACTTCATATATATTTTAAATAATTTAACCTCATATGCAGTCTCTGTATCCTTGTTTATATTTTCAGCCTCCTTCCCAGAAATATGATCCTTTATGCATCTTTTCAAAATTCTATCACACATTCTTTCCCATAAGTATTTCCTAACATAGCTCTACTTAGTACCTTTTATCCCCTGAATTCTCTTACACTTCTAAAATCTTCCAATGATGTTTATATTAGCTTTTGAACTCATCAAAAATGCCTTACAAAATTTAGCTTTTCCTTTAATTTGTAGATGATATCCATATATAGACTGTATTTTAACAGTAAGCAGGACATACACTATAATGCATATTGTATATTATAAAAACATTTAAATATGTTTTTAAATTCTTGATATAAATTTAATGTATGGCCATTTCTATCTGTCTCAGGTACTCTAAAGAAAATTTAGACCCTGTGCTCTAACAGTAATTCACACAGGCATTACTATTCTATGAGCACATTTCCCAATTTCACATGTTTTCATACAAGTAAGTTATGTAGTCTACTGTCAAATTACAAATTTTAGAGAATGAACAAAACATACCCATCTTAGCCACTTATGAACCCTTCCTGTTTTATTCTGAATACAAGGGGATAAAAACAGCTTTATTATGACTTTGTGGAGAATGTTTCCCTGAAGAAATGAAGAATTATTGATGAACATCTCCATGGGTAGATATGATAGATACTTCAGGGAAAGTATCTAGAATTCCATTTCATTGCATAACTAAACTGATTTTTTCAGTTAGTCTTCCCAATAATAAAGGTCATATTTGATCATAAATATCCATTATTTTTCAGAACCCTGGGGGGTTCTGAAAGTATATCATTTACCTGCCCTAAGTCCTCTAAATCCTTAACATTATATTTTTAAATCAAAAACCAGCATCACAAAAGTGCTCAAAAAATATCTAGTACACAAAGCAGTACATGGATTAATAACTGAATAATTTGGGTGAATATCTATATAATAAAACAAAGATTGGCGTTAACTAAACCCTGAACTAGCAAGATACAATTACTTTCTTATTATATTTTGCTTTTGGCATTTTATTTCTGTGATTTGACAGCAACTTTGAAAAACTGACTTTGGAAAGTCTGTTAACATCTATTCTGTGTGAATAACATATCAGTGACAAAAGAGATGCTACTTTAGAGTATATTCAAGTCACTATTGAAGTTTTATCTTTCCTCGATATAAAATAAATTATGGGATATAAGTAATAATGAGAAATTACTTCATATCTTTGACTGCATTTCTCTCTATTATTTGATATTTTCTCTTATGACAGATTTTTTAAACAAAGGAGTTTTTGCATGCAAAATTTCCATTCATATGCATTGAAGCATCAAAGCCCATAATTCTACTTTTTGAAGTTAAGTCCAGTAAGTCTTCCATCTTTAGAATAAATTTTTGAGTGGAAAACAAATTATCTATTATCTATGTTTAACTTCAATCTACAGAGATAGCAGATCCAAGTGAAGTAACAAGGTGCTAGAAATTAAGCTGAGAATTTTTAAGCAGTGGGAAATTCATTATCAACAAATACATAGGGTCTAAGAAATACATTGAGTCTAATAAATACTTGGGACCTGACTTCTAACAATAATTATATGACATTAAAATGTTGACTAAAATTTTTTGGAGCAGGGATGCCCTTGGTATCAACAAATACAATGATGAATAAATACATCGAGTTCTTCAAATGCTGTCTTGTCTTCTGTAACATGTGTTTATGATATTACAAAACTTTATCATGAGCTTCCTGCTTTCTGATATCAGATCTAATGAGAACATCAGATATGTCTTCTGTAGGTACATAAATTAAAAGAAACTTTTTCTAACTTCTAAATGGTTTACTTCCTAACCTTTTAAGGATACATAGTAATATAACCTTGCATAGTAATTCAGTCCCTTTACACCCAACAGACCTGTTAAGTTCCCATGCTACAATTGGGACTTTGGAAGAAATTTAGGTTATTTTTACAGACCATGCATTTTATTGCTTTCCAAGAAAGTTTCATCTTGTAGATTGACAGTGCTTGGTTCCTGTGATCCATAAGTCGCCAAATTTTCTTTTAGATACCAAGATTTGTTTTCATCAAAGATCAAGAATAGTAAGCTAAATTCTCGGTCTACGCCACTCCCTTTCTCCATTGAGGTTCAGGATGCCTTTTTTACAGATGACTAAAGGACCAATGAGGCCACTATACATATCCTGAAAATGGAAAGCATAAAGAAAGAGAAAATAGGTTATTCTGGGTGATGGTGTTCTGTGATAACAAGTTTGAAATATAAGCTCATTCTCTTCAGCACTACTTCATAATATTTTACATTCACTAACATGTTTTCATTAGTATGAGAATTGATCTCTCACAGTCATCTTAGGACACAGGTAAAATGTGCCATCTATCTTATGTTTTAATTGTATGACTATCTCTGAATCCATCATGTACTTTAACAATCCAGTATCTCTTCAAATCTTTTCTCTTCAACGACTAATCTCCTAAACACTATACCAGCAA